>JAXIVJ010001707.1:0-122500 GCA_036785665.1 Chirona hameri
TGACGATGGTGTATGATGCAGGGGATGGTGTATGATGCAGGTGACGATGGTGACGATGATGCAGGTGACGATGGTGTATGATGCAGGTCGACGATGGTGTATGATGCAGGTGACGATGGTGTATGATGCAGGTGACGATGATGCAGGTGACGATGGTGTATGATGCAGGTGACGATGATGCAGGTGATGATGGTGTATGATGCAGGTGACGATGGTGTATGATGCAGGTGACGATGGTGTATGATGCAGGTGACGATGGTGTATGATGCAGGTGACGATGGTGTATGATGCAGGTGACGATGGTGTATGATGCAGGCGACGATGGTGTATGATGCAGGTGACGATGGTGTATGATGCAGGTGACGATGATGCAGGTGACGATGGTGTATGATGCAGGTGACGATGGTGTATGATGCAGGTGACGATGATGCAGGTGATGATGGTGTATGATGCAGGTGACGATGGTGTATGATGCAGGTGACGATGGTGTATGATGCAGGTGACGATGGTGTATGATGCAGGTGACGATGGTGTATGATGCAGGGTGTATGATGCAGGTGACGATGGTGTATGATGCAGGTGACGATGGTGTATGATGCAGGTGACGATGGTGTATGATGCAGGTGACGATGGTGTATGATGCAGGTGACGATGGTGTATGATGCAGGTGACGATGGTGTATGATGCGATGGTGTATGATGCAGGTGACGATGGTGTATGATGCAGGTGACGATGGTGTATGATGCAGGTGACGATGGTGTATGATGCAGGTGACGATGGTGTATGATGCAGGTGACGATGGTGTATGATGCAGGTGACGATGGTGTATGATGCAGGTGACGATGGTGTATGATGCAGGGTGTATGATGCAGGTGACGATGGTGTATGATGCAGGTGACGATGGTGTATGATGCAGGTGACGATGGTGTATGATGCAGGTGACGATGGTGTATGATGCAGGGTGTATGATGCAGGTGACGATGGTGTATGATGCAGGTGACGATGGTGTATGATGCAGGTGACGATGGTGTATGATGCAGGTGACGATGGTGTATGATGCAGGTGACGATGGTGTATGATGCAGGTGACGATGGTGTATGATGCAGGTGACGATGGTGTATGATGCAGGTGACGATGGTGTATGATGCAGGTGACGATGGTGTATGATGCAGGTGACGATGGTGTATGATGCAGGTGACGATGGTGTATGATGCAGGTGACGATGGTGTATGATGCAGGTGACGATGGTGTATGATGCAGGTGACGATGGTGTATGATGCAGGTGACGATGGTGTATGATGCAGGTGACGATGGTGTATGATGCAGGTGACGATGGTGTATGATGCAGGTGACGATGGTGTATGATGCAGGTGACGATGGTGTATGATGCAGGTGACGATGGTGTATGATGCAGGGAGGTGTATGATGCAGGTGACGATGGTGTATGATGCAGGTGACGATGGTGTATGATGCAGGTGACGATGGTGTATGATGCAGGTGACGATGGTGTATGATGCAGGTGACGATGGTGTATGATGCAGGTGACGATGGTGTATGATGCAGGTGACGATGGTGTATGATGCAGGTGACGATGGTGTATGATGCAGGTGACGATGGTGTATGATGCAGGTGACGATGGTGTATGATGCAGGTGACGATGGTGTATGATGCAGGTGACGATGGTGTATGATGCAGGTGACGATGGTGTATGATGCAGGTGACGATGGTGTATGATGCAGGTGACGATGGTGTATGATGCAGGTGACGATGGTGTATGATGCAGGTGACGATGGTGTATGATGCAGGGTGTATGATGCAGGTGACGATGGTGTATGATGCAGGTGACGATGGTGTATGATGCAGGTGACGATGGTGTATGATGCAGGTGACGATGGTGTATGATGCAGGTGACGATGGTGTATGATGCAGGTGACGATGGTGTATGATGCAGGTGACGATGGTGTATGATGCAGGTGACGATGGTGTATGATGCAGGTGACGATGGTGTATGATGCAGGTGACGATGGTGTATGATGCAGGGTGTATGATGCAGGTGACGATGGTGTATGATGCAGGTGACGATGGTGTATGATGCAGGTGACGATGGTGTATGATGCAGGCGACGATGGTGTATGATGCAGGTGACGATGGTGTATGATGCAGGGTGTATGATGTAGGTGACGATGGTGTATGATGCAGGTGACGATGGTGTATGATGCAGGTGACGATGGTGTATGATGCAGGTGACGATGGTGTATGATGCAGGGTGTATGATGCAGGTGACGATGGTGTATGATGCAGGTGACGATGGTGTATGATGCAGGTGACGATGGTGTATGATGCAGGTGACGATGGTGTATGATGCAGGTGACGATGGTGTATGATGCAGGTGACGATGGTGTATGAAGCAGGTGACGATGGTGTATGATGCAGGTGACGATGGTGTATGATGCAGGTGACGATGGTGTATGATGCAGGGTGTATGATGCAGGTGACGATGGTGTATGATGCAGGTGACGATGGTGTATGATGCAGGTGACGATGGTGTATGATGCAGGCGACGATGGTGTATGATGCAGGCGACGATGGTGTATGATGCAGGCGACGATGGTGTATGATGCAGGTGACGATGGTGTATGATGCAGGGTGTATGATGCAGGTGACGATGGTGTATGATGCAGGTGACGATGGTGTATGATGCAGGTGACGATGGTGTATGATGCAGGTGACGATGGTGTATGATGCAGGGTGTATGATGCAGGTGACGATGGTGTATGATGCAGGTGACGATGGTGTATGATGCAGGTGACGATGGTGTATGATGCAGGTGACGATGGTGTATGATGCAGGTGACGATGGTGTATGATGCAGGTGACGATGGTGTATGATGCAGGTGACGATGGTGTATGATGCAGGGTGTATGATGCAGGTGACGATGGTGTATGATGCAGGTGACGATGGTGTATGATGCAGGTGACGATGGTGTGTGATGCAGGTGACGATGGTGTATGATGCAGGTGACGATGGTGTATGATGCAGGTGACGATGGTGTATGATGCAGGGTGTATGGTGCAGGTGACGATGGTGTATGATGCAGGTGACGATGGTGTATGATGCAGGTGACGATGGTGTATGATGCAGGTGACGATGGTGTATGATGCAGGTGACGATGGTGTATGATGCAGGGTGTATGATGCAGGTGACGCTGGTGTATGATGCAGGTGACGATGGTGTATGATGCAGGTGACGATGGTGTATGATGCAGGCGACGATGGTGTATGATGCAGGCGACGATGGTGTATGATGCAGGTGACGATGGTGTATGATGCAGGTGACGATAGTGTATGATGCAGGCGACGATGGTGTATGATGGAGGTGACGATGATGCAGGTGATGATGGTGTATGATGCAGGTGACGATGGTGTATGATGCAGGGTGTATGATGCAGGCGACGATGGTGTATGATGCAGGGTGTATGATGCAGGTGACGATGATGCAGGTGACGATGGTGTATGATGCAGGTGACGATGGTGTATGATGCAGGGTGTATGATGCAGGTGACGATGGTGTATGATGCAGGGTGTATGATGCAGGGTGACGATGGTGTATGATGCAGGTGACGTTGGTGTATGATGCAGGGTGTATGATGCAGGGTGACGATGGTGTATGATGCAGGTGACGATGGTGTATGATGCAGGGTGTATGATGCAGGGTGACGATGGTGTATGATGCAGGTGACGATGGTGTATGATGCAGGTGACGATGGTGTATGATGCAGGCGACGATGGTGTATGATGCAGGTGACGATGGTGTATGATGCAGGGTGTATGATGCAGGTGACGATGGTGACGATGATGCAGGTGACGATGGTGTATGATGCAGGCGACGATGGTGTATGATGCAGGTGACGATGGTGTATGATGCAGGTGACGATGATGCAGGTGACGATGATGCAGGTGACGATGGTGTATGATGCAGGTGACGATGATGCAGGTGATGATGGTGTATGATGCAGGTGACGATGGTGTATGATGCAGGCGACGATGGTGTATGATGCAGGTGACGATGGTGTATGATGCAGGTGACGATGGTGTATGATGCAGGTGACGATGGTGTATGATGCAGGCGACGATGGTGTATGATGCAGGTGACGATGGTGTATGATGCAGGTGACGATGATGCAGGTGACGATGGTGTATGATGCAGGTGACGATGGTGTATGATGCAGGTGACGATGATGCAGGTGATGATGGTGTATGATGCAGGTGACGATGGTGTATGATGCAGGTGACGATGGTGTATGATGCAGGCGACGATGGTGTATGATGCAGGTGACGATGGTGTATGATGCAGGCGATGATGGTGTATGATGCAGATGACGATGGTGTATGATGCAGGTGACGATGGTGTATGATGCAGGTGACGATGGTGTATGATGCAGGCGACGATGGTGTATGATGCAGGTGACGATGGTGTATGATGCAGGTGACGATGGTGTATGATGCAGGCGACGATGGTGTATGATGCAGTTGACGATGGTGTATGATGCAGGTGACGATGGTGTATGATGCAGGTGACGATGGTGTATGATGCAGGGTGTATGATGCAGGTGACGATGGTGTATGATGCAGGTGACGATGGTGTATGATGCAGGTGACGATGGTGTATGATGCAGGCGACGATGGTGTATGATGCAGGTGACGATGGTGTATGATGCAGGGTGTATGATGCAGGTGACGATGGTGTATGATGCAGGTGACGATGGTGTATGATGCAGGGTGTATGATGCAGGTGACGATGGTGTATGATGCAGGGTGTATGATACAGGCGACGATGGTGTATGATGCAGGCGACGATGGTGTATGATGCAGGTGACGATGGTGTATGATGCAGGTGACGATGGTGTATGATGCAGGGTGTATGATGCAGGCGACGATGGTGTATGATGCAGGTGACGATGGTGTATGATGCAGGTGACGATGGTGTATGATGCAGGTGACGATGGTGTATGATGCAGGTGACGATGGTGTATGATGCAGGTGACGATGGTGTATGATGCAGGGTGTATGATGCAGGTGACGATGGTGTATGATGCAGGTGACGATGGTGTATGATGCAGGTGACGATGATGCAGGTGATGATGGTGTATGATGCAGGCGACGATGGTGTATGATGCAGGTGACGATGGTGTATGATGCAGGTGCCGATGGTGTATGATGCAGGCGACGATGGTGTATGATGCAGGTGACGATGGTGTATGATGCAGGGTGACGATGGTGTATGATGCAGGCGATGATGGTGTATGATGCAGGTGACGATGGTGTATGATGCAGGTGACGCTGGTGCATGATGCAGGTGACGATGGTGTATGATGCAGGTGACGATGGTGTATGATGCAGGGTGTATGATGCAGGTGACGATGGTGTATGATGCAGGTGACGATGGTGTATGATGCAGGTGACGATGGTGTATGATGCAGGTGACGATGGTGTATGATGCAGGTGACGATGGTGTATGATGCAGGTGACGATGGTGTATGATGCAGGTGACGATGGTGTATGATGCAGGTGACGATGGTGTATGATGCAGGTGACGATGGTGTATGATGCAGGGTGTATGATGCAGGTGACGATGGTGTATGATGCAGGTGACGATGGTGTATGATGCAGGTGACGATGGTGTATGATGCAGGTGACGATGGTGTATGATGCAGGCGACGATGGTGTATGATGCAGGCGACGATGGTGTATGATGCAGGCGACGATGGTGTATGATGCAGGTGACGATGGTGTATGATGCAGGGTGTATGATGCAGGTGACGATGGTGTATGATGCAGGTGACGATGGTGTATGATGCAGGTGACGATGGTGTATGATGCAGGTGACGATGGTGTATGATGCAGGGTGTATGATGCAGGTGACGATGGTGTATGATGCAGGTGACGATGGTGTATGATGCAGGTGACGATGGTGTATGATGCAGGTGACGATGGTGTATGATGCAGGTGACGATGGTGTATGATGCAGGTGACGATGGTGTATGATGCAGGTGACGATGGTGTATGATGCAGGTGACGATGGTGTATGATGCAGGTGACGATGGTGTATGATGCAGGGTGTATGATGCAGGTGACGATGGTGTATGATGCAGGTGACGATGGTGTATGATGCAGGTGACGATGGTGTATGATGCAGGTGACGATGGTGTATGATGCAGGTGACGATGGTGTATGATGCAGGTGACGATGGTGTATGATGCAGGGTGTATGATGCAGGTGACGATGGTGTATGATGCAGGTGACGATGGTGTATGATGCAGGTGACGATGGTGTATGATGCAGGTGACGATGGTGTATGATGCAGGTGACGATGGTGTATGATGCAGGTGACGATGGTGTATGATGCAGGTGACGATGGTGTATGATGCAGGTGACGATGGTGTATGATGTGGGGTGTATGATGCAGGTGACGATGGTGTATGATGCAGGTGACGATGGTGTATGATGCAGGTGACGATGGTGTATGATGCAGGTGACGATGGTGTATGATGCAGGTGACGATGGTGTATGATGCAGGTGACGATGGTGTATGATGCAGGTGACGATGGTGTATGATGCAGGTGACGATGGTGTATGATGCAGGTGACGATGGTGTATGATGCAGGTGACGATGGTGTATGATGCAGGTGACGATGGTGTATGATGCAGGTGACGATGGTGTATGATGCAGGTGACGATGGTGTATGATGCAGGTGACGATGGTGTATGATGCAGGTGACGATGGTGTATGATGCAGGGTGTATGATGCAGGTGACGATGGTGTATGATGCAGGTGACGATGGTGTATGATGCAGGTGACGATGGTGTATGATGCAGGTGACGATGGTGTATGATGCAGGTGACGATGGTGTATGATGCAGGTGACGATGGTGTATGATGCAGGTGACGATGGTGTATGATGCAGGTGACGATGGTGTATGATGCAGGTGACGATGGTGTATGATGCAGGTGACGATGGTGTATGATGCAGGTGACGATGGTGTATGATGCAGGTGACGATGGTGTATGATGCAGGTGACGATGGTGTATGATGCAGGTGACGATGGTGTATGATGCAGGTGACGATGGTGTATGATGCAGGTGACGATGGTGTATGATGCAGGTGACGATGGTGTATGATGCAGGGTGCATGATGCAGGTGACGATGGTGTATGATGCAGGTGACGATGGTGTATGATGCAGGTGACGATGGTGTATGATGCAGGTGACGATGGTGTATGATGCAGGTGACGATGGTGTATGATGCAGGTGACGATGGTGTATGATGCAGGTGACGATGGTGTATGATGCAGGTGACGATGGTGTATGATGCAGGTGACGATGGTGTATGATGCAGGGTGTATGATGCAGGTGACGATGGTGTATGATGCAGGTGACGATGGTGTATGATGCAGGTGACGATGGTGTATGATGCAGGTGACGATGGTGTATGATGCAGGTGACGATGGTGTATGATGCAGGGTGTATGATGCAGGTGACGATGGTGTATGATGCAGGTGACGATGGTGTATGATGCAGGTGACGATGGTGTATGATGCAGGTGACGATGGTGTATGATGCAGGTGACGATGGTGTATGATGCAGGTGACGATGGTGTATGATGCAGGTGACGATGGTGTATGATGCAGGTGACGATGGTGTATGATGCAGGTGACGATGGTGTATGATGCAGGTGACGATGGTGTATGATGCAGGTGACGATGGTGTATGATGCAGGCGACGATGGTGTATGATGCAGGCGACGATGGTGTATGATGCAGGCGACGATGGTGTATGATGCAGGTGACGATGGTGTATGATGCAGGGTGTATGATGCAGGTGACGATGGTGTATGATGCAGGTGACGATGGTGTATGATGCAGGTGACGATGGTGTATGATGCAGGTGACGATGGTGTATGATGCAGGGTGTATGATGCAGGTGACGATGGTGTATGATGCAGGTGACGATGCTGTATGATGCAGGGTGTATGATGCAGGTGACGATGGTGTATGATGCAGGTGACGATGGTGTATGATGCAGGTGACGATGGTGTATGATGCAGGTGACGATGGTGTATGATGCAGGTGACGATGGTGTATGATGCAGGTGACGATGGTGTATGATGCAGGGTGTATGATGCAGGTGACGATGGTGTATGATGCAGGTGACGATGGTGTATGATGCAGGTGACGATGGTGTATGATGCAGGTGACGATGGTGTATGATGCAGGTGACGATGGTGTATGATGCAGGTGACGATGGTGTATGATGCGGGGTGTATGATGCAGGTGACGATGGTGTATGATGCAGGTGACGATGGTGTATGATGCAGGTGACGATGGTGTATGATGCAGGTGACGATGGTGTATGATGCAGGTGACGATGGTGTATGATGCAGGTGACGATGGTGTATGATGCAGGTGACGATGGTGTATGATGCAGGTGACGATGGTGTATGATGCAGGGTGTATGATGCAGGTGACGCTGGTGTATGATGCAGGTGACGATGGTGTATGATGCAGGTGACGATGGTGTATGATGCAGGCGACGATGGTGTATGATGCAGGCGACGATGGTGTATGATGCAGGTGACGATGGTGTATGATGCAGGTGACGATAGTGTATGATGCAGGCGACGATGGTGTATGATGCAGGTGACGATGATGCAGGTGACGATGGTGTATGATGCAGGTGACGATGGTGTATGATGCAGGGTGTATGATGCAGGCGACGATGGTGTATGATGCAGGGTGTATGATGCAGGTGACGATGATGCAGGTGACGATGGTGTATGATGCAGGTGACGATGGTGTATGATGCAGGGTGTATGATGCAGGTGACGATGGTGTATGATGCAGGTGACGATGGTGTATGATGCAGGGTGTATGATGCAGGGTGACGATGGTGTATGATGCAGGTGACGATGGTGTATGATGCAGGGTGTATGATGCAGGGTGACGATGGTGTATGATGCAGGTGACGATGGTGTATGATGCAGGGTGTATGATGCAGGGTGACGATGGTGTATGATGCAGGTGACGATGGTGTATGATGCAGGTGACGATGGTGTATGATGCAGGTGACGATGGTGTATGATGCAGGCGACGATGGTGTATGATGCAGGTGACGATGGTGTATGATGCAGGGTGTATGATGCAGGTGACGATGGTGACGATGATGCAGGTGACGATGGTGTATGATGCAGGCGACGATGGTGTATGATGCAGGTGACGATGGTGTATGATGCAGGTGACGATGATGCAGGTGACGATGGTGTATGATGCAGGTGACGATGATGCAGGTGATGATGGTGTATGATGCAGGTGACGATGGTGTATGATGCAGGCGACGATGGTGTATGATGCAGGTGACGATGGTGTATGATGCAGGTGACGATGGTGTATGATGCAGGTGACGATGGTGTATGATGCAGGCGACGATGGTGTATGATGCAGGTGACGATGGTGTATGATGCAGGTGACGATGATGCAGGTGACGATGGTGTATGATGCAGGTGACGATGGTGTATGATGCAGGTGACGATGATGCAGGTGATGATGGTGTATGATGCAGGTGACGATGGTGTATGATGCAGGTGACGATGGTGTATGATGCAGGTGACGATGGTGTATGATGCAGGTGACGATGGTGTATGATGCAGGGTGTATGATGCAGGTGACGATGGTGTATGATGCAGGTGACGATGGTGTATGATGCAGGTGACGATGGTGTATGATGCAGGTGACGATGGTGTATGATGCAGGTGACGATGGTGTATGATGCAGGTGACGATGGTGTATGATGCAGGGTGTATGATGCAGGTGACGATGGTGTATGATGCAGGTGACGATGGTGTATGATGCAGGTGACGATGGTGTATGATGCAGGCGACGATGGTGTATGATGCAGGCGACGATGGTGTATGATGCACGCGACGATGGTGTATGATGCAGGTGACGATGGTGTATGATGCAGGGTGTATGATGCAGGTGACGATGGTGTATGATGCAGGTGACGATGGTGTATGATGCAGGTGACGATGGTGTATGATGCAGGTGACGATGGTGTATGATGCAGGGTGTATGATGCAGGTGACGATGGTGTATGATGCAGGTGACGATGGTGTATGATGCAGGTGACGATGGTGTATGATGCAGGTGACGATGGTGTATGATGCAGGGTGTATGATGCAGGTGACGATGGTGTATGATGCAGGCGACGATGGTGTATGATGCAGGTGACGATGGTGTATGATGCAGGTGACGATGGTGTATGATGCAGGTGACGATGGTGTATGATGCAGGTGACGATGGTGTATGATGCAGGTGACGATGGTGTATGATGCAGGTGACGATGGTGTATGATGCAGGTGACGATGGTGTATGATGCAGGTGACGATGGTGTATGATGCAGGTGACGATGGTGTATGATGCAGGTGACGATGGTGTATGATGCAGGTGACGATGGTGTATGATGCAGGTGACGATGGTGTATGATGCAGGTGACGATGGTGTATGATGCAGGTGACGATGGTGTATGATGCAGGGTGTATGATGCAGGTGACGATGGTGTATGATGCAGGTGACGATGGTGTATGATGCAGGTGACGATGGTGTATGATGCAGGTGACGATGGTGTATGATGCAGGTGACGATGGTGTATGATGCAGGTGACGATGGTGTATGATGCAGGTGACGATGGTATATGATGCAGGTGACGATGGTGTATGATGCAGGTGACGATGGTGTATGATGCAGGTGACGATGGTGTATGATGCAGGTGACGATGGTGTATGATGCAGGTGACGATGGTGTATGATGCAGGTGACGATGGTGTATGATGCAGGTGACGATGGTGTATGATGCAGGTGACGATGGTGTATGATGCAGGTGACGATGGTGCATGATGCAGGTGACGATGGTGTATGATGCAGGGTGTATGATGCAGGTGACGATGGTGTATGATGCAGGTGACGATGGTGTATGATGCAGGTGACGATGGTGTATGATGCAGGTGACGATGGTGTATGATGCAGGTGACGATGGTGTATGATGCAGGTGACGATGGTGTATGATGCAGGTGACGATGGTGTATGATGCAGGTGACGATGGTGTATGATGCAGGTGACGATGGTGTATGATGCAGGTGACGATGGTGTATGATGCAGGTGACGATGGTGTATGATGCAGGGTGTATGATGCAGGTGACGATGGTGTATGATGCAGGTGACGATGGTGTATGATGCAGGTGACGATGGTGTATGATGCAGGTGACGATGGTGTATGATGCAGGGTGTATGATGCAGGTGACGATGGTGTATGATGCAGGTGACGATGGTGTATGATGCAGGTGACGATGGTGTATGATGCAGGTGACGATGGTGTATGATGCAGGTGACGATGGTGTATGATGCAGGTGACGATGGTGTATGATGCAGGTGACGATGGTGTATGATGCAGGTGACGATGGTGTATGATGCAGGTGACGATGGTGTATGATGCAGGGTGTATGATGCAGGTGACGATGGTGTATGATGCAGGTGACGATGGTGTATGATGCAGGTGACGATGGTGTATGATGCAGGCGACGATGGTGTATGATGCAGGCGACGATGGTGTATGATGCAGGCGACGATGGTGTATGATGCAGGTGACGATGGTGTATGATGCAGGGTGTATGATGCAGGTGACGATGGTGTATGATGCAGGTGACGATGGTGTATGATGCAGGTGACGATGGTGTATGATGCAGGTGACGATGGTGTATGATGCAGGGTGTATGATGCAGGTGACGATGGTGTATGATGCAGGTGACGATGGTGTATGATGCAGGTGACGATGGTGTATGATGCAGGTGACGATGGTGTATGATGCAGGTGACGATGGTGTATGATGCAGGTGACGATGGTGTATGATGCAGGTGACGATGGTGTATGATGCAGGTGACGATGGTGTATGATGCAGGGTGTATGATGCAGGTGACGATGGTGTATGATGCAGGTGACGATGGTGTATGATGCAGGTGACGATGGTGTGTGATGCAGGTGACGATGGTGTATGATGCAGGTGACGATGGTGTATGATGCAGGTGACGATGGTGTATGATGCAGGGTGTATGGTGCAGGTGACTATGGTGTATGATGCAGGTGACGATGGTGTATGATGCAGGTGACGATGGTGTATGATGCAGGTGACGATGGTGTATGATGCAGGTGACGATGGTGTATGATGCAGGGTGTATGATGCAGGTGACGCTGGTGTATGATGCAGGTGACGATGGTGTATGATGCAGGTGACGATGGTGTATGATGCAGGCGACGATGGTGTATGATGCAGGCGACGATGGTGTATGATGCAGGTGACGATGGTGTATGATGCAGGTGACGATAGTGTATGATGCAGGCGACGATGGTGTATGATGGAGGTGACGATGATGCAGGTGATGATGGTGTATGATGCAGGTGACGATGGTGTATGATGCAGGGTGTATGATGCAGGCGACGATGGTGTATGATGCAGGGTGTATGATGCAGGTGACGATGATGCAGGTGACGATGGTGTATGATGCAGGTGACGATGGTGTATGATGCAGGGTGTATGATGCAGGTGACGATGGTGTATGATGCAGGTGACGATGGTGTATGATGCAGGGTGTATGATGCAGGGTGACGATGGTGTATGATGCAGGTGACGATGGTGTATGATGCAGGGTGTATGATGCAGGGTGACGATGGTGTATGATGCAGGTGACGATGGTGTATGATGCAGGGTGTATGATGCAGGGTGACGATGGTGTATGATGCAGGTGACGATGGTGTATGATGCAGGTGACGATGGTGTATGATGCAGGCGACGATGGTGTATGATGCAGGTGACGATGGTGTATGATGCAGGGTGTATGATGCAGGTGACGATGGTGACGATGATGCAGGTGACGATGGTGTATGATGCAGTCGACGATGGTGTATGATGCAGGTGACGATGGTGTATGATGCAGGTGACGATGATGCAGGTGACGATGATGCAGGTGACGATGGTGTATGATGCAGGTGACGATGATGCAGGTGATGATGGTGTATGATGCAGG
Organism: Chirona hameri; assembly: GCA_036785665.1. Lineage (NCBI taxonomy): Eukaryota > Metazoa > Arthropoda > Thecostraca > Balanomorpha > Balanidae > Chirona > Chirona hameri. Next base: position 13,128 of record JAXIVJ010001707.1, read on the forward strand.
TGACGATGGTGTATGATGCAGGCGACGATGGTGTATGATGCAGGTGACGATGGTGTATGATGCAGGTGACGATGGTGTATGATGCAGGTGACGATGGTGTATGATGCAGGCGACGATGGTGTATGATGCAGGTGACGATGGTGTATGATGCAGGTGACGATGATGCAGGTGACGATGGTGTATGATGCAGGTGACGATGGTGTATGATGCAGGTGACGATGATGCAGGTGATGATGGTGTATGATGCAGGTGACGATGGTGTATGATGCAGGTGACGATGGTGTATGATGCAGGCGACGATGGTGTATGATGCAGGTGACGATGGTGTATGATGCAGGCGATGATGGTGTATGATGCAGGTGACGATGGTGTATGATGCAGGTGACGATGGTGTATGATGCAGGTGACGATGGTGTATGATGCAGGCGACGATGGTGTATGATGCAGGTGACGATGGTGTATGATGCAGGTGACGATGGTGTATGATGCAGGCGACGATGGTGTATGATGCAGTTGACGATGGTGTATGATGCAGGTGACGATGGTGTATGATGCAGGTGACGATGGTGTATGATGCAGGGTGTATGATGCAGGTGACGATGGTGTATGATGCAGGTGACGATGGTGTATGATGCAGGTGACGATGGTGTATGATGCAGGCGACGATGGTGTATGATGCAGGTGACGATGGTGTATGATGCAGGGTGTATGATGCAGGTGACGATGGTGTATGATGCAGGTGACGATGGTGTATGATGCAGGGTGTATGATGCAGGTGACGATGGTGTATGATGCAGGGTGTATGATACAGGCGACGATGGTGTATGATGCAGGCGACGATGGTGTATGATGCAGGTGACGATGGTGTATGATGCAGGTGACGATGGTGTATGATGCAGGGTGTATGATGCAGGCGACGATGGTGTATGATGCAGGTGACGATGGTGTATGATGCAGGTGACGATGGTGTATGATGCAGGTGACGATGGTGTATGATGCAGGTGACGATGGTGTATGATGCAGGTGACGATGGTGTATGATGCAGGGTGTATGATGCAGGTGACGATGGTGTATGATGCAGGTGACGATGGTGTATGATGCAGGTGACGATGATGCAGGTGATGATGGTGTATGATGCAGGCGACGATGGTGTATGATGCAGGTGACGATGGTGTATGATGCAGGTGCCGATGGTGTATGATGCAGGCGACGATGGTGTATGATGCAGGTGACGATGGTGTATGATGCAGGTGACGATGGTGTATGATGCAGGTGACGATGGTGTATGATGCAGGTGACGATGGTGTATGATGCAGGGTGTATGATGCAGGTGACGATGGTGTATGATGCAGGTGACGATGGTGTATGATGCAGGTGACGATGGTGTATGATGCAGGTGACGATGGTGTATGATGCAGGTGACGATGGTGTATGATGCAGGTGACGATGGTGTATGATGCAGGTGACGATGGTATATGATGCAGGTGACGATGGTGTATGATGCAGGTGACGATGGTGTATGATGCAGGTGACGATGGTGTATGATGCAGGTGACGATGGTGTATGATGCAGGTGACGATGGTGTATGATGCAGGTGACGATGGTGTATGATGCAGGTGACGATGGTGTATGATGCAGGTGACGATGGTGTATGATGCAGGTGACGATGGTGCATGATGCAGGTGACGATGGTGTATGATGCAGGGTGTATGATGCAGGTGACGATGGTGTATGATGCAGGTGACGATGGTGTATGATGCAGGTGACGATGGTGTATGATGCAGGTGACGATGGTGTATGATGCAGGTGACGATGGTGTATGATGCAGGTGACGATGGTGTATGATGCAGGTGACGATGGTGTATGATGCAGGTGACGATGGTGTATGATGCAGGTGACGATGGTGTATGATGCAGGTGACGATGGTGTATGATGCAGGGTGTATGATGCAGGTGACGATGGTGTATGATGCAGGTGACGATGGTGTATGATGCAGGTGACGATGGTGTATGATGCAGGTGACGATGGTGTATGATGCAGGGTGTATGATGCAGGTGACGATGGTGTATGATGCAGGTGACGATGGTGTATGATGCAGGTGACGATGGTGTATGATGCAGGTGACGATGGTGTATGATGCAGGTGACGATGGTGTATGATGCAGGTGACGATGGTGTATGATGCAGGTGACGATGGTGTATGATGCAGGTGACGATGGTGTATGATGCAGGTGACGATGGTGTATGATGCAGGGTGTATGATGCAGGTGACGATGGTGTATGATGCAGGTGACGATGGTGTATGATGCAGGTGACGATGGTGTATGATGCAGGCGACGATGGTGTATGATGCAGGCGACGATGGTGTATGATGCAGGCGACGATGGTGTATGATGCAGGTGACGATGGTGTATGATGCAGGGTGTATGATGCAGGTGACGATGGTGTATGATGCAGGTGACGATGGTGTATGATGCAGGTGACGATGGTGTATGATGCAGGTGACGATGGTGTATGATGCAGGGTGTATGATGCAGGTGACGATGGTGTATGATGCAGGTGACGATGGTGTATGATGCAGGTGACGATGGTGTATGATGCAGGTGACGATGGTGTATGATGCAGGTGACGATGGTGTATGATGCAGGTGACGATGGTGTATGATGCAGGTGACGATGGTGTATGATGCAGGTGACGATGGTGTATGATGCAGGGTGTATGATGCAGGTGACGATGGTGTATGATGCAGGTGACGATGGTGTATGATGCAGGTGACGATGGTGTGTGATGCAGGTGACGATGGTGTATGATGCAGGTGACGATGGTGTATGATGCAGGTGACGATGGTGTATGATGCAGGGTGTATGGTGCAGGTGACTATGGTGTATGATGCAGGTGACGATGGTGTATGATGCAGGTGACGATGGTGTATGATGCAGGTGACGATGGTGTATGATGCAGGGTGTATGATGCAGGTGACGCTGGTGTATGATGCAGGTGACGATGGTGTATGATGCAGGTGACGATGGTGTATGATGCAGGCGACGATGGTGTATGATGCAGGCGACGATGGTGTATGATGCAGGTGACGATGGTGTATGATGCAGGTGACGATAGTGTATGATGCAGGCGACGATGGTGTATGATGGAGGTGACGATGATGCAGGTGATGATGGTGTATGATGCAGGTGACGATGGTGTATGATGCAGGGTGTATGATGCAGGCGACGATGGTGTATGATGCAGGGTGTATGATGCAGGTGACGATGATGCAGGTGACGATGGTGTATGATGCAGGTGACGATGGTGTATGATGCAGGGTGTATGATGCAGGTGACGATGGTGTATGATGCAGGTGACGATGGTGTATGATGCAGGGTGTATGATGCAGGGTGACGATGGTGTATGATGCAGGTGACGATGGTGTATGATGCAGGGTGTATGATGCAGGGTGACGATGGTGTATGATGCAGGTGACGATGGTGTATGATGCAGGGTGTATGATGCAGGGTGACGATGGTGTATGATGCAGGTGACGATGGTGTATGATGCAGGTGACGATGGTGTATGATGCAGGCGACGATGGTGTATGATGCAGGTGACGATGGTGTATGATGCAGGGTGTATGATGCAGGTGACGATGGTGACGATGATGCAGGTGACGATGGTGTATGATGCAGTCGACGATGGTGTATGATGCAGGTGACGATGGTGTATGATGCAGGTGACGATGATGCAGGTGACGATGATGCAGGTGACGATGGTGTATGATGCAGGTGACGATGATGCAGGTGATGATGGTGTATGATGCAGGTGACGATGGTGTATGATGCAGGCGACGATGGTGTATGATGCAGGTGACGATGGTGTATGATGCAGGTGACGATGGTGTATGATGCAGGTGACGATGGTGTATGATGCAGGCGACGATGGTGTATGATGCAGGTGACGATGGTGTATGATGCAGGTGACGATGATGCAGGTGACGATGGTGTATGATGCAGGTGACGATGGTGTATGATGCAGGTGACGATGATGCAGGTGATGATGGTGTATGATGCAGGTGACGATGGTGTATGATGCAGGTGACGATGGTGTATGATGCAGGCGACGATGGTGTATGATGCAGGTGACGATGGTGTATGATGCAGGCGATGATGGTGTATGATGCAGGTGACGATGGTGTATGATGCAGGTGACGATGGTGTATGATGCAGGTGACGATGGTGTATGATGCAGGCGACGATGGTGTATGATGCAGGTGACGATGGTGTATGATGCAGGTGACGATGGTGTATGATGCAGGCGACGATGGTGTATGATGCAGTTGACGATGGTGTATGATGCAGGTGACGATGGTGTATGATGCAGGTGACGATGGTGTATGATGCAGGGTGTATGATGCAGGTGACGATGGTGTATGATGCAGGTGACGATGGTGTATGATGCAGGTGACGATGGTGTATGATGCAGGCGACGATGGTGTATGATGCAGGTGACGATGGTGTATGATGCAGGGTGTATGATGCAGGTGACGATGGTGTATGATGCAGGTGACGATGGTGTATGATGCAGGGTGTATGATGCAGGTGACGATGGTGTATGATGCAGGGTGTATGATACAGGCGACGATGGTGTATGATGCAGGCGACGATGGTGTATGATGCAGGTGACGATGGTGTATGATGCAGGTGACGATGGTGTATGATGCAGGGTGTATGATGCAGGCGACGATGGTGTATGATGCAGGTGACGATGGTGTATGATGCAGGTGACGATGGTGTATGATGCAGGTGACGATGGTGTATGATGCAGGTGACGATGGTGTATGATGCAGGTGACGATGGTGTATGATGCAGGGTGTATGATGCAGGTGACGATGGTGTATGATGCAGGTGACGATGGTGTATGATGCAGGTGACGATGATGCAGGTGATGATGGTGTATGATGCAGGCGACGATGGTGTATGATGCAGGTGACGATGGTGTATGATGCAGGTGCCGATGGTGTATGATGCAGGCGACGATGGTGTATGATGCAGGTGACGATGGTGTATGATGCAGGGTGACGATGGTGTATGATGCAGGCGATGATGGTGTATGATGCAGGTGACGATGGTGTATGATGCAGGTGACGCTGGTGCATGATGCAGGTGACGATGGTGTATGATGCAGGTGACGATGGTGTATGATGCAGGGTGTATGATGCAGGTGACGATGGTGTATGATGCAGGTGACGATGGTGTATGATGCAGGTGACGATGGTGTATGATGCAGGTGACGATGGTGTATGATGCAGGTGACGATGGTGTATGATGCAGGTGACGATGGTGTATGATGCAGGTGACGATGGTGTATGATGCAGGTGACGATGGTGTATGATGCAGGTGACGATGGTGTATGATGCAGGGTGTATGATGCAGGTGACGATGGTGTATGATGCAGGTGACGATGGTGTATGATGCAGGTGACGATGGTGTATGATGCAGGTGACGATGGTGTATGATGCAGGCGACGATGGTGTATGATGCAGGCGACGATGGTGTATGATGCAGGCGACGATGGTGTATGATGCAGGTGACGATGGTGTATGATGCAGGGTGTATGATGCAGGTGACGATGGTGTATGATGCAGGTGACGATGGTGTATGATGCAGGTGACGATGGTGTATGATGCAGGTGACGATGGTGTATGATGCAGGGTGTATGATGCAGGTGACGATGGTGTATGATGCAGGTGACGATGGTGTATGATGCAGGTGACGATGGTGTATGATGCAGGTGACGATGGTGTATGATGCAGGTGACGATGGTGTATGATGCAGGTGACGATGGTGTATGATGCAGGTGACGATGGTGTATGATGCAGGTGACGATGGTGTATGATGCAGGTGACGATGGTGTATGATGCAGGTGACGATGGTGTATGATGCAGGGTGTATGATGCAGGTGACGATGGTGTATGATGCAGGTGACGATGGTGTATGATGCAGGTGACGATGGTGTATGATGCAGGTGACGATGGTGTATGATGCAGGTGACGATGGTGTATGATGCAGGTGACGATGGTGTATGATGCAGGGTGTATGATGCAGGTGACGATGGTGTATGATGCAGGTGACGATGGTGTATGATGCAGGTGACGATGGTGTATGATGCAGGTGACGATGGTGTATGATGCAGGTGACGATGGTGTATGATGCAAGTGACGATGGTGTATGATGCAGGTGACGATGGTGTATGATGCAGGTGACGATGGTGTATGATGTGGGGTGTATGATGCAGGTGACGATGGTGTATGATGCAGGTGACGATGGTGTATGATGCAGGTGACGATGGTGTATGATGCAGGTGACGATGGTGTATGATGCAGGTGACGATGGTGTATGATGCAGGTGACGATGGTGTATGATGCAGGTGACGATGGTGTATGATGCAGGTGACGATGGTGTATGATGCAGGTGACGATGGTGTATGATGCAGGTGACGATGGTGTATGATGCAGGTGACGATGGTGTATGATGCAGGTGACGATGGTGTATGATGCAGGTGACGATGGTGTATGATGCAGGTGACGATGGTGTATGATGCAGGTGACGATGGTGTATGATCCAGGGTGTATGATGCAGGTGACGATGGTGTATGATGCAGGTGACGATGGTGTATGATGCAGGTGACGATGGTGTATGATGCAGGTGACGATGGTGTATGATGCAGGTGACGATGGTGTATGATGCAGGTGACGATGGTGTATGATGCAGGTGACGATGGTGTATGATGCAGGTGACGATGGTGTATGATGCAGGTGACGATGGTGTATGATGCAGGTGACGATGGTGTATGATGCAGGTGACGATGGTGTATGATGCAGGTGACGATGGTGTATGATGCAGGTGACGATGGTGTATGATGCAGGTGACGATGGTGTATGATGCAGGTGACGATGGTGTATGATGCAGGTGACGATGGTGTATGATGCAGGTGACGATGGTGTATGATGCAGGGTGTATGATGCAGGTGACGATGGTGTATGATGCAGGTGACGATGGTGTATGATGCAGGTGACGATGGTGTATGATGCAGGTGACGATGGTGTATGATGCAGGTGACGATGGTGTATGATGCAGGTGACGATGGTGTATGATGCAGGTGACGATGGTGTATGATGCAGGTGACGATGGTGTATGATGCAGGTGACGATGGTGTATGATGCAGGGTGTATGATGCAGGTGACGATGGTGTATGATGCAGGTGACGATGGTGTATGATGCAGGTGACGATGGTGTATGATGCAGGTGACGATGGTGTATGATGCAGGTGACGATGGTGTATGATGCAGGGTGTATGATGCAGGTGACGATGGTGTATGATGCAGGTGACGATGGTGTATGATGCAGGTGACGATGGTGTATGATGCAGGTGACGATGGTGTATGATGCAGGTGACGATGGTGTATGATGCAGGTGACGATGGTGTATGATGCAGGTGACGATGGTGTATGATGCAGGTGACGATGGTGTATGATGCAGGTGACGATGGTGTGTGATGCAGGTGACGATGGTGTATGATGCAGGTGACGATGGTGTATGATGCAGGTGACGATGGTGTATGATGCAGGCGACGATGGTGTATGATGCAGGCGACGATGGTGTATGATGCAGGCGACGATGGTGTATGATGCAGGTGACGATGGTGTATGATGCAGGGTGTATGATGCAGGTGACGATGGTGTATGATGCAGGTGACGATGGTGTATGATGCAGGTGACGATGGTGTATGATGCAGGTGACGATGGTGTATGATGCAGGGTGTATGATGCAGGTGACGATGGTGTATGATGCAGGTGACGATGGTGTATGATGCAGGTGACGATGGTGTATGATGCAGGTGACGATGGTGTATGATGCAGGTGACGATGGTGTATGATGCAGGTGACGATGGTGTATGATGCAGGTGACGATGGTGTATGATGCAGGTGACGATGGTGTATGATGCAGGGTGTATGATGCAGGTGACGATGGTGTATGATGCAGGTGACGATGGTGTATGATGCAGGTGACGATGGTGTATGATGCAGGTGACGATGGTGTATGATGCAGGGTGTATGGTGCAGGTGACGATGGTGTATGATGCAGGTGACGATGGTGTATGATGCAGGTGACGATGGTGTATGATGCAGGTGACGATGGTGTATGATGCGGGGTGTATGATGCAGGTGACGATGGTGTATGATGCAGGTGACGATGGTGTATGATGCAGGTGACGATGGTGTATGATGCAGGTGACGATGGTGTATGATGCAGGTGACGATGGTGTATGATGCAGGTGACGATGGTGTATGATGCAGGTGACGATGGTGTATGATGCAGGGTGTATGATGCAGGTGACGCTGGTGTATGATGCAGGTGACGATGGTGTATGATGCAGGTGACGATGGTGTATGATGCAGGCGACGATGGTGTATGATGCAGGCGACGATGGTGTATGATGCAGGTGACGATGGTGTATGATGCAGGTGACGATAGTGTATGATGCAGGCGACGATGGTGTATGATGCAGGTGACGATGATGCAGGTGACGATGGTGTATGATGCAGGTGACGATGGTGTATGATGCAGGGTGTATGATGCAGGCGACGATGGTGTATGATGCAGGTGACGATGGTGTATGATGCAGGTGACGATGGTGTATGATGCAGGTGACGATGGTGTATGATGCAGGTGACGATGGTGTATGATGCAGGTGACGATGGTGTATGATGCAGGGTGTATGATGCAGGTGACGATGGTGTATGATGCAGGTGACGATGGTGTATGATGCAGGTGACGATGATGCAGGTGATGATGGTGTATGATGCAGGCGACGATGGTGTATGATGCAGGTGACGATGGTGTATGATGCAGGTGCCGATGGTGTATGATGCAGGCGACGATGGTGTATGATGCAGGTGACGATGGTGTATGATGCAGGGTGACGATGGTGTATGATGCAGGCGATGATGGTGTATGATGCAGGTGACGATGGTGTATGATGCAGGTGACGATGGTGTATGATGCAGGTGACGCTGGTGTATGATGCAGGTGACGATGGTGTATGATGCAGGTGACGATGGTGTATGATGCAGGTGACGATGGTGTATGATGCAGGGTGTATGATGCAGGTGACGATGGTGTATGATGCAGGTGACGATGGTGTATGATGCAGGTGACGATGGTGTATGATGCAGGTGACGATGGTGTATGATGCAGGTGACGATGGTGTATGATGCAGGTGACGATGGTGTATGATGCAGGTGACGATGGTGTATGATGCAGGTGACGATGGTGTATGATGCAGGTGACGATGGTGTATGATGCAGGGTGTATGATGCAGGTGACGATGGTGTATGATGCAGGTGACGATGGTGTATGATGCAGGTGACGATGGTGTATGATGCAGGCGACGATGGTGTATGATGCAGGCGACGATGGTGTATGATGCAGGCGACGATGGTGTATGATGCAGGTGACGATGGTGTATGATGCAGGGTGTATGATGCAGGTGACGATGGTGTATGATGCAGGTGACGATGGTGTATGATGCAGGTGACGATGGTGTATGATGCAGGTGACGATGGTGTATGATGCAGGGTGTATGATGCAGGTGACGATGGTGTATGATGCAGGTGACGATGGTGTATGATGCAGGTGACGATGGTGTATGATGCAGGTGACGATGGTGTATGATGCAGGTGACGATGGTGTATGATGCAGGTGACGATGGTGTATGATGCAGGTGACGATGGTGTATGATGCAGGTGACGATGGTGTATGATGCAGGTGACGATGGTGTATGATGCAGGGTGTATGATGCAGGTGACGATGGTGTATGATGCAGGTGACGATGGTGTATGATGCAGGTGACGATGGTGTATGATGCAGGTGACGATGGTGTATGATGCAGGTGACGATGGTGTATGATGCAGGTGACGATGGTGTATGATGCAGGGTGTATGATGCAGGTGACGATGGTGTATGATGCAGGTGACGATGGTGTATGATGCAGGTGACGATGGTGTATGATGCAGGTGACGATGGTGTATGATGCAGGTGACGATGGTGTATGATGCAGGTGACGATGGTGTATGATGCGGGGTGTATGATGCAGGTGACGATGGTGTATGATGCAGGTGACGATGGTGTATGATGCAGGTGACGATGGTGTATGATGCAGGTGACGATGGTGTATGATGCAGGTGACGATGGTGTATGATGCAGGTGACGATGGTGTATGATGCAGGTGACGATGGTGTATGATGCAGGTGACGATGGTGTATGATGCAGGGTGTATGATGCAGGTGACGCTGGTGTATGATGCAGGTGACGATGGTGTATGATGCAGGTGACGATGGTGTATGATGCAGGCGACGATGGTGTATGATGCAGGCGACGATGGTGTATGATGCAGGTGACGATGGTGTATGATGCAGGTGACGATAGTGTATGATGCAGGCGACGATGGTGTATGATGCAGGTGACGATGATGCAGGTGACGATGGTGTATGATGCAGGTGACGATGGTGTATGATGCAGGGTGTATGATGCAGGCGACGATGGTGTATGATGCAGGGTGTATGATGCAGGTGACGATGATGCAGGTGACGATGGTGTATGATACAGGTGACGATGGTGTATGATGCAGGGTGTATGATGCAGGTGACGATGGTGTATGATGCAGGTGACGATGGTGTATGATGCAGGGTGTATGATGCAGGGTGACGATGGTGTATGATGCAGGTGACGATGGTGTATGATGCAGGGTGTATGATGCAGGGTGACGATGGTGTATGATGCAGGTGACGATGGTGTATGATGCAGGGTGTATGATGCAGGGTGACGATGGTGTATGATGCAGGTGACGATGGTGTATGATGCAGGTGACGATGGTGTATGATGCAGGCGACGATGGTGTATGATGCAGGTGACGATGGTGTATGATGCAGGGTGTATGATGCAGGTGACGATGGTGACGATGATGCAGGTGACGATGGTGTATGATGCAGGCGACGATGGTGTATGATGCAGGTGACGATGGTGTATGATGCAGGTGACGATGATGCAGGTGACGATGGTGTATGATGCAGGTGACGATGATGCAGGTGATGATGGTGTATGATGCAGGTGACGATGGTGTATGATGCAGGCGACGATGGTGTATGATGCAGGTGACGATGGTGTATGATGCAGGTGACGATGGTGTATGATGCAGGTGACGATGGTGTATGATGCAGGCGACGATGGTGTATGATGCAGGTGACGATGGTGTATGATGCAGGTGACGATGATGCAGGTGACGATGGTGTATGATGCAGGTGACGATGGTGTATGATGCAGGTGACGATGATGCAGGTGATGATGGTGTATGATGCAGGTGACGATGGTGTATGATGCAGGTGACGATGGTGTATGATGCAGGTGACGATGGTGTATGATGCAGGGTGTATGATGCAGGTGACGATGGTGTATGATGCAGGTGACGATGGTGTATGATGCAGGTGACGATGGTGTATGATGCAGGTGACGATGGTGTATGATGCAGGTGACGATGATGTATGATGCAGGTGACGATGGTGTATGATGCAGGGTGTATGATGCAGGTGACGATGGTGTATGATGCAGGTGACGATGGTGTATGATGCAGGTGACGATGGTGTATGATGCAGGCGACGATGGTGTATGATGCAGGCGACGATGGTGTATGATGCAGGCGACGATGGTGTATGATGCAGGTGACGATGGTGTATGATGCAGGGTGTATGATGCAGGTGACGATGGTGTATGATGCAGGTGACGATGGTGTATGATGCAGGTGACGATGGTGTATGATGCAGGTGACGATGGTGTATGATGCAGGGTGTATGATGCAGGTGACGATGGTGTATGATGCAGGTGACGATGGTGTATGATGCAGGTGACGATGGTGTATGATGCAGGTGACGATGGTGTATGATGCAGGGTGTATGATGCAGGTGACGATGGTGTATGATGCAGGCGATGATGGTGTATGATGCAGGTGACGATGGTGTATGATGCAGGTGACGATGGTGTATGATGCAGGCGATGATGGTGTATGATGCAGGCGACGATGGTGTATGATGCAGGTGACGATGGTGTATGATGCAGGTGACGATGGTGTATGATGCAGGTGACGATGGTGTATGATGCAGGTGACGATGGTGTATGATGCAGGTGACGATGGTGTATGATGCAGGTGACGATGGTGTATGATGCAGGTGACGATGGTGTATGATGCAGGTGACGATGGTGTATGATGCAGGTGACGATGGTGTATGATGCAGGTGACGATGGTGTATGATGCAGGTGACGATGGTGTATGATGCAGGTGACGATGGTGTATGATGCAGGTGACGATGGTGTATGATGCAGGGTGTATGATGCAGGTGACGATGGTGTATGATGCAGGTGACGATGGTGTATGATGCAGGTGACGATGGTGTATGATGCAGGTGACGATGGTGTATGATGCAGGTGACGATGGTGTATGATGCAGGTGACGATGGTGTATGATGCAGGTGACGATGGTGTATGATGCAGGTGACGATGGTGTATGATGCAGGTGACGATGGTGTATGATGCAGGTGACGATGGTGTATGATGCAGGTGACGGTGGTGTATGATGCAGGTGACGATGGTGTATGATGCAGGTGACGATGGTGTATGATGCAGGTGACGATGGTGTATGATGCAGGTGACGATGGTGTATGATGCAGGTGACGATGGTGTATGATGCAGGTGACGATGGTGTATGATGCAGGTGACGATGGTGTATGATGCAGGGTGTATGATGCAGGTGACGATGGTGTATGATGCAGGTGACGATGGTGTATGATGCAGGTGACGATGGTGTATGATGCAGGTGACGATGGTGTATGATGCAGGTGACGATGGTGTATGATGCAGGTGACGATGGTGTATGATGCAGGTGACGATGGTGTATGATGCAGGTGACGATGGTGTATGATGCAGGTGACGATGGTGTATGATGCAGGTGACGATGGTGTATGATGCAGGGTGTATGATGCAGGTGACGATGGTGTATGATGCAGGTGACGATGGTGTATGATGCAGGTGACGATGGTGTATGATGCAGGTGACGATGGTGTATGATGCAGGGTGTATGATGCAGGTGACGATGGTGTATGATGCAGGTGACGATGGTGTATGATGCAGGTGACGATGGTGTATGATGCAGGTGACGATGGTGTATGATGCAGGTGACGATGGTGTATGATGCAGGTGACGATGGTGTATGATGCAGGTGACGATGGTGTATGATGCAGGTGACGATGGTGTATGATGCAGGTGACGATGGTGTATGATGCAGGGTGTATGATGCAGGTGACGATGGTGTATGATGCAGGTGACGATGGTGTATGATGCAGGTGACGATGGTGTATGATGCAGGCGACGATGGTGTATGATGCAGGCGACGATGGTGTATGATGCAGACGACGATGGTGTATGATGCAGGTGACGATGGTGTATGATGCAGGGTGTATGATGCAGGTGACGATGGTGTATGATGCAGGTGACGATGGTGTATGATGCAGGTGACGATGGTGTATGATGCAGGTGACGATGGTGTATGATGCAGGGTGTATGATGCAGGTGACGATGGTGTATGATGCAGGTGACGATGGTGTATGATGCAGGGTGTATGATGCAGGTGACGATGGTGACGATGATGCAGGTGACGATGGTGTATGATGCAGGCGACGATGGTGTATGATGCAGGTGACGATGGTGTATGATGCAGGTGACGATGATGCAGGTGACGATGGTGTATGATGCAGGTGACGATGATGCAGGTGATGATGGTGTATGATGCAGGTGACGATGGTGTATGATGCAGGCGACGATGGTGTATGATGCAGGTGACGATGGTGTATGATGCAGGTGACGATGGTGTATGATGCAGGTGACGATGGTGTATGATGCAGGCGACGATGGTGTATGATGCAGGTGACGATGGTGTATGATGCAGGTGACGATGATGCAGGTGACGATGGTGTATGATGCAGGTGACGATGGTGTATGATGCAGGTGACGATGATGCAGGTGATGATGGTGTATGATGCAGGTGACGATGGTGTATGATGCAGGTGACGATGGTGTATGATGCAGGCGACGATGGTGTATGATGCAGGTGACGATGGTGTATGATGCAGGCGATGATGGTGTATGATGCAGGTGACGATGGTGTATGATGCAGGTGACGATGGTGTATGATGCAGGTGACGATGGTGTATGATGCAGGCGACGATGGTGTATGATGCAGGTGACGATGGTGTATGATGCAGGTGACGATGGTGTATGATGCAGGCGACGATGGTGTATGATGCAGTTGACGATGGTGTATGATGCAGGTGACGATGGTGTATGATGCAGGTGACGATGGTGTATGATGCAGGGTGTATGATGCAGGTGACGATGGTGTATGATGCAGGTGACGATGGTGTATGATGCAGGTGACGATGGTGTATGATGCAGGCGACGATGGTGTATGATGCAGGTGACGATGGTGTATGATGCAGGGTGTATGATGCAGGTGACGATGGTGTATGATGCAGGGTGTATGATACAGGCGACGATGGTGTATGATGCAGGCGACGATGGTGTATGATGCAGGTGACGATGGTGTATGATGCAGGTGACGATGGTGTATGATGCAGGGTGTATGATGCAGGCGACGATGGTGTATGATGCAGGTGACGATGGTGTATGATGCAGGTGACGATGGTGTATGATGCAGGTGACGATGGTGTATGATGCAGGTGACGATGGTGTATGATGCAGGTGACGATGGTGTATGATGCAGGGTGTATGATGCAGGTGACGATGGTGTATGATGCAGGCGATGATGGTGTATGATGCAGGTGACGATGGTGTATGATGCAGGTGACGATGGTGTATGATGCAGGCGATGATGGTGTATGATGCAGGCGACGATGGTGTATGATGCAGGTGACGATGGTGTATGATGCAGGTGACGATGGTGTATGATGCAGGTGACGATGGTGTATGATGCAGGTGACGATGGTGTATGATGCAGGTGACGATGGTGTATGATGCAGGTGACGATGGTGTATGATGCAGGTGACGATGGTGTATGATGCAGGTGACGATGGTGTATGATGCAGGTGACGATGGTGTATGATGCAGGTGACGATGGTGTATGATGCAGGTGACGATGGTGTATGATGCAGGTGACGATGGTGTATGATGCAGGTGACGATGGTGTATGATGCAGGGTGTATGATGCAGGTGACGATGGTGTATGATGCAGGTGACGATGGTGTATGATGCAGGTGACGATGGTGTATGATGCAGGTGACGATGGTGTATGATGCAGGTGACGATGGTGTATGATGCAGGTGACGATGGTGTATGATGCAGGTGACGATGGTGTATGATGCAGGTGACGATGGTGTATGATGCAGGTGACGATGGTGTATGATGCAGGTGACGGTGGTGTATGATGCAGGTGACGATGGTGTATGATGCAGGTGACGATGGTGTATGATGCAGGTGACGATGGTGTATGATGCAGGTGACGATGGTGTATGATGCAGGTGACGATGGTGTATGATGCAGGTGACGATGGTGTATGATGCAGGTGACGATGGTGTATGATGCAGGGTGTATGATGCAGGTGACGATGGTGTATGATGCAGGTGACGATGGTGTATGATGCAGGTGACGATGGTGTATGATGCAGGTGACGATGGTGTATGATGCAGGTGACGATGGTGTATGATGCAGGTGACGATGGTGTATGATGCAGGTGACGATGGTGTATGATGCAGGTGACGATGGTGTATGATGCAGGTGACGATGGTGTATGATGCAGGTGACGATGGTGTATGATGCAGGGTGTATGATGCAGGTGACGATGGTGTATGATGCAGGTGACGATGGTGTATGATGCAGGTGACGATGGTGTATGATGCAGGTGACGATGGTGTATGATGCAGGGTGTATGATGCAGGTGACGATGGTGTATGATGCAGGTGACGATGGTGTATGATGCAGGTGACGATGGTGTATGATGCAGGTGACGATGGTGTATGATGCAGGTGACGATGGTGTATGATGCAGGTGACGATGGTGTATGATGCAGGTGACGATGGTGTATGATGCAGGTGACGATGGTGTATGATGCAGGTGACGATGGTGTATGATGCAGGGTGTATGATGCAGGTGACGATGGTGTATGATGCAGGTGACGATGGTGTATGATGCAGGTGACGATGGTGTATGATGCAGGCGACGATGGTGTATGATGCAGGCGACGATGGTGTATGATGCAGACGACGATGGTGTATGATGCAGGTGACGATGGTGTATGATGCAGGGTGTATGATGCAGGTGACGATGGTGTATGATGCAGGTGACGATGGTGTATGATGCAGGTGACGATGGTGTATGATGCAGGTGACGATGGTGTATGATGCAGGGTGTATGATG
Source organism: Chirona hameri (assembly GCA_036785665.1). Classification (NCBI taxonomy): domain Eukaryota; kingdom Metazoa; phylum Arthropoda; class Thecostraca; order Balanomorpha; family Balanidae; genus Chirona; species Chirona hameri. The sequence goes on from JAXIVJ010001707.1 coordinate 29,653, forward strand.
CAGGTGACGATGGTGTATGATGCAGGTGACGATGGTGTATGATGCAGGGTGTATGATGCAGGTGACGATGGTGACGATGATGCAGGTGACGATGGTGTATGATGCAGGCGACGATGGTGTATGATGCAGGTGACGATGGTGTATGATGCAGGTGACGATGATGCAGGTGACGATGGTGTATGATGCAGGTGACGATGATGCAGGTGATGATGGTGTATGATGCAGGTGACGATGGTGTATGATGCAGGCGACGATGGTGTATGATGCAGGTGACGATGGTGTATGATGCAGGTGACGATGGTGTATGATGCAGGTGACGATGGTGTATGATGCAGGCGACGATGGTGTATGATGCAGGTGACGATGGTGTATGATGCAGGTGACGATGATGCAGGTGACGATGGTGTATGATGCAGGTGACGATGGTGTATGATGCAGGTGACGATGATGCAGGTGATGATGGTGTATGATGCAGGTGACGATGGTGTATGATGCAGGTGACGATGGTGTATGATGCAGGCGACGATGGTGTATGATGCAGGTGACGATGGTGTATGATGCAGGCGATGATGGTGTATGATGCAGGTGACGATGGTGTATGATGCAGGTGACGATGGTGTATGATGCAGGTGACGATGGTGTATGATGCAGGCGACGATGGTGTATGATGCAGGTGACGATGGTGTATGATGCAGGTGACGATGGTGTATGATGCAGGCGACGATGGTGTATGATGCAGTTGACGATGGTGTATGATGCAGGTGACGATGGTGTATGATGCAGGTGACGATGGTGTATGATGCAGGGTGTATGATGCAGGTGACGATGGTGTATGATGCAGGTGACGATGGTGTATGATGCAGGTGACGATGGTGTATGATGCAGGCGACGATGGTGTATGATGCAGGTGACGATGGTGTATGATGCAGGGTGTATGATGCAGGTGACGATGGTGTATGATGCAGGGTGTATGATACAGGCGACGATGGTGTATGATGCAGGCGACGATGGTGTATGATGCAGGTGACGATGGTGTATGATGCAGGTGACGATGGTGTATGATGCAGGGTGTATGATGCAGGCGACGATGGTGTATGATGCAGGTGACGATGGTGTATGATGCAGGTGACGATGGTGTATGATGCAGGTGACGATGGTGTATGATGCAGGTGACGATGGTGTATGATGCAGGTGACGATGGTGTATGATGCAGGGTGTATGATGCAGGTGACGATGGTGTATGATGCAGGTGACGATGGTGTATGATGCAGGTGACGATGATGCAGGTGATGATGGTGTATGATGCAGGCGACGATGGTGTATGATGCAGGTGACGATGGTGTATGATGCAGGTGCCGATGGTGTATGATGCAGGCGACGATGGTGTATGATGCAGGTGACGATGGTGTATGATGCAGGGTGACGATGGTGTATGATGCAGGCGATGATGGTGTATGATGCAGGTGACGATGGTGTATGATGCAGGTGACGATGGTGTATGATGCAGGTGACGCTGGTGTATGATGCAGGTGACGATGGTGTATGATGCAGGTGACGATGGTGTATGATGCAGGTGACGATGGTGTATGATGCAGGGTGTATGATGCAGGTGACGATGGTGTATGATGCAGGTGACGATGGTGTATGATGCAGGTGACGATGGTGTATGATGCAGGGTGTATGATGCAGGTGACGATGGTGTATGATGCAGGTGACGATGGTGTATGATGCAGGGTGTATGATGCAGGTGACGATGGTGTATGATGCAGGCGACGATGGTGTATGATGCAGGTGACGATGGTGTATGATGCAGGTGACGATGGTGTATGATGCAGGTGACGATGGTGTATGATGCAGGTGACGATGGTGTATGATGCAGGTGACGATGGTGTATGATGCAGGTGACGATGGTGTAAGATGCAGGTGACGATGGTGTATGATGCAGGTGACGATGATGTATGATGCAGGTGACGATGGTGTATGATGCAGGTGACGATGGTGTATGATGCAGGGTGTATGATGCAGGTGACGATGGTGTATGATGCAGGTGACGATGGTGTATGATGCAGGTGACGATGGTGTATGATGCAGGTGACGATGGTGTATGATGCAGGTGACGATGGTGTATGATGCAGGTGACGATGGTGTATGATGCAGGTGACGATGGTGTATGATGCAGGTGACGATGGTGTATGATGCAGGGTGTATGATGCAGTTGACGATGGTGTATGATGCAGGTGACGATGGTGTATGATGCAGGTGACGATGGTGTATGATGCAGGGTGTATGATGCAGGTGACGATGGTGTATGATGCAGGTGACGATGGTGTATGATGCAGGTGACGATGGTGTATGATGCAGGTGACGATGGTGTATGATGCAGGTGACGATGGTGTATGATGCAGGTGACGATGGTGTATGATGCAGGTGACGATGGTGTATGATGCAGGTGACGATGGTGTATGATGCAGGTGACGATGGTGTATGATGCAGGTGACGATGGTGTATGATGCAGGGTGTATGATGCAGGTGACGATGGTGTATGATGCAGGCGACGATGGTGTATGATGCAGGGTGTATGATGGTGTATGATGCAGGTGACGATGGTGTATGATGCAGGTGACGATGGTGTATGATGCAGGTGACGATGATGCAGGCGACGATGGTGTATGATGCAGGCGATGATGGTGTATGATGCAGGTGACGATGGTGTATGATGCAGGTGACGATGGTGTATGATGCAGGCGACGATTGTGTATGATGCAGGTGACGATGGTGTATGATGCAGGGTGACGATGGTGTATGATGCAGGGTGACGATGGTGTATGATGCAGGTGACGATGGTGTATGATGCAGGCGATGATGGTGTATGATGCAGGTGACGATGGTGTATGATGCAGGCGACGATGGTGTATGATGCAGGCGATGATGGTGTATGATGCAGGTGACGATGGTGTATGATGCAGGTGACGATGGTGTATGATGCAGGGTGTATGATGCAGGCGACGATGGTGTATGATGCAGGCGATGATGGTGTATGATGCAGGTGACGATGGTGTATGATGCAGGCGACGATGGTGTATGATGCAGGTGACGATGGTGTATGATGCAGGCGACGATGGTGTATGATGCAGGTGACGATGGTGTATGATGCAGGTGACGATGGTGTATGATGCAGGTGACGATGGTGTATGATGCAGGTGACGATGGTGTATGATGCAGGTGACGATGGTGTATGATGCAGGCGACGATGGTGTATGATGCAGGTGACGATGGTGTATGATGGAGGCGACGATGGTGTATGATGCAGGGTGACGATGGTGTATGATGCAGGGTGTATGATGCAGGTGACGATGGTGTATGATGCAGGCGACGATGGTGTATGATGCAGGCGACGATGGTGTATGATGCAGGTGACGATGGTGTATGATGCAGGTGACGATGGTGTATGATGCAGGTGACGATGGTGTATGATGCAGGGTGTATGATGCAGGTGACGATGGTGTATGATGCAGGCGACGATGGTGTATGATGCAGGCGACGATGGTGTATGATGCAGGCGACGATGGTGTATGATGCAGGGTGACGATGGTGTATGATGCAGGTGACGATGATGCAGGTGACGATGGTGTATGATGCAGGCGACGATGGTGTATGATGCAGGTGATGATGGTGTATGATGCAGGTGATGATGGTGTATGATGCAGGGTGACGATGGTGTATGATGCAGGCGACGATGGTGTATGATGCAGGGTGACGATGGTGTATGATGCAGGGTGACGATGGTGTATGATGCAGGCGATGATGATGTATGATGCAGGGTGTATGATGCAGGCGACGATGGTGTATGATGCAGGGTGTATGATGCAGGCGACGATGGTGTATGATGCAGGTGACGATGGTGTATGATGCAGGTGACGATGGTGTATGATGCAGGTGACGATGGTGTATGATGCAGGCGACGATGGTGTATGATGCAGGTGACGATGGTGTATGATGCAGGCGACGATGGTGTATGATGCAGGCGACGATGGTGTATGATGCAGGTGACGATGGTGTATGATGCAGGCGACGATGGTGTATGATGCAGGGTGTATGATGCAGGTGACGATGGTGAATGATGCAGGCGACGATGGTGTATGATGCAGGGTGTATGATGCAGGGTGTATGATGCAGGGTGTATGATGCAGGGTGTATGATGCAGGTGACGATGGTGTATGATGCAGGTGACGATGGTGTATGATGCAGGCGACGATGGTGTATGATGCAGGTGACGATGGTGTATGATGCAGGCGACGATGGTGTATGATGCAGGGTGTATGATGCAGGTGACGATGGTGTATGATGCAGGTGACGATGGTGTATGATGCAGGTGACGATGGTGTATGATGCAGGCGACGATGGTGTATGATGCAGGTGACGATGGTGTATGATGCAGGGTGTATGATGCAGGCGACGATGGTGTATGATGCAGGTGACGATGGTGTATGATGCAGGTGACGATGGTGTATGATGCAGGTGACGATGGTGTATGATGCAGGTGACGATGGTGTATGATGCAGGCGACGATGGTGTATGATGCAGGTGACGATGGTGTATGATGCAGGGTGTATAATGCAGGTGACGATGGTGTATGATGCAGGTGACGATGGTGTATGATGGAGGTGACGATGGTGTATGATGCAGGTGACGATGGTGTATGATGCAGGTGACGATGGTGTATGATGCAGGCGACGATGGTGTATGATGCAGTTGACGATGGTGTATGATGCAGGTGACGATGGTGTATGATGCAGGCGACGATGGTGTATGATGCAGGTGACGATGGTGTATGATGCAGGTGACGATGGTGTATGATGCAGGTGACGATGGTGTATCATGCAGGTGACGATGGTGTATGATGCAGGTGACGATGGTGTATGATGCAGGTGACGATGGTGTATGATGCAGGTGACGATGGTGTATGATGCAGGTGACGATGGTGTATGATGCAGGGTGTATGATGCAGGTGACGATGGTGCATGATGCAGGCGACGATGGTGTATGATGCAGGTGACGATGGTGTATGATGCAGGTGACGATGGTGTATGATGCAGGTGACGATGGTGTATGATGCAGGTGACGATGGTGTATGATGCAGGTGACGATGGTGTATGATGCAGGTGACGATGGTGTATGATGCAGGTGACGATGGTGTATGATGCAGGTGACGATGGTGTATGATGCAGGGTGTATGATGCAGGTGACGATGGTGTATGATGCAGGCGACGATGGTGTATGATGCAGGTGACGATGGTGTATGATGCAGGTGACGATGGTGTATGATGCAGGGTGTATGATGCAGGTGACGATGGTGTATGATGCAGGTGACGATGGTGTATGATGCAGGTGACGATGGTGTATGATGCAGGTGACGATGGTGTATGATGCAGGTGACGATGGTGTATGATGCAGGTGACGATGGTGTATGATGCAGGTGACGATGGTGTATGATGCAGGTGACGATGGTGTATGATGCAGGTGACGATGGTGTATGATGCAGGTGACGATGGTGCATGACGCAGGCGACGATGGTGTATGATGCAGGTGACGATGGTGTATGATGCAGGTGACGATGGTGTATGATGCAGGTGACGATGGTGTATGATGCAGGTGACGATGGTGTATGATGCAGGTGACGATGGTGTATGATGCAGGTGACGATGGTGTATGATGCAGGTGACGATGGTGTATGATGCAGGTGACGATGGTGTATGATGCAGGGTGAATGATGCAGGTGACGATGGTGTATGATGCAGGCGACGATGGTGTATGATGCAGGTGACGATGGTGTATGATGCAGGTGACGATGGTGTATGATGCAGGGTGTATGATGCAGGTGACGATGGTGTATGATGCAGGTGACGATGGTGTATGATGCAGGTGACGATGGTGTATGATGCAGGTGACGATGGTGTATGATGCAGGTGACGATGGTGTATGATGCAGGTGACGATGGTGTATGATGCAGGTGACGATGGTGTATGATGCAGGGTGTATGATGCAGGTGACGATGGTGTATGATGCAGGTGACGATGGTGTATGATGCAGGTGACGATGGTGTATGATGCAGGTGACGATGGTGTATGATGCAGGTGACGATGGTGTATGATGCAGGGTGTATGATGCAGGTGACGATGGTGTATGATGCAGGTGACGATGGTGTATGATGCAGGTGACGATGGTGTATGATGCAGGCGACGATGGTGTATGATGCAGGCGACGATGGTGTATGATGCAGGCGACGATGGTGTATGATGCAGGTGACGATGGTGTATGATGCAGGGTGTATGATACAGGTGACGATGGTGTATGATGCAGGTGACGATGGTGTATGATGCAGGTGACGATGGTGTATGATGCAGGTGACGATGGTGTATGATGCAGGGTGTATGATGCAGGTGACGATGGTGTATGATGCAGGTGACGATGGTGTATGATGCAGGTGACGATGGTGTATGATGCAGGTGACGATGGTGTATGATGCAGGGTGTATGATGCAGGTGACGATGGTGTATGATGCAGGCGACGATGGTGTATGATGCAGGTGACGATGGTGTATGATGCAGGTGACGATGGTGTATGATGCAGGTGACGATGGTGTATGATGCAGGTGACGATGGTGTATGATGCAGGTGACGATGGTGTATGATGCAGGTGACGATGGTGTATGATGCAGGTGACGATGGTGTATGATGCAGGTGACGATGGTGTATGATGCAGGTGACGATGGTGTATGATGCAGGTGACGATGGTGTATGATGCAGGTGACGATGGTGTATGATGCAGGTGACGATGGTGTATGATGCAGGTGACGATGGTGTATGATGCAGGTGACGATGGTGTATGATGCAGGTGACGATGGTGTATGATGCAGGGTGTATGATGCAGGTGACGATGGTGTATGATGCAGGTGACGATGGTGTATGATGCAGGTGACGATGGTGTATGATGCAGGTGACGATGGTGTATGATGCAGGTGACGATGGTGTATGATGCAGGTGACGATGGTGTATGATGCAGGTGACGATGGTGTATGATGCAGGTGACGATGGTGTATGATGCAGGTGACGATGGTGTATGATGCAGGTGACGATGGTGTATGATGCAGGTGACGATGGTGTATGATGCAGGTGACGATGATGTATGATGCAGGTGACGATGGTGTATGATGCAGGTGACGATGGTGTATGATGCAGGGTGTATGATGCAGGTGACAATGGTGTATGATGCAGGTGACGATGGTGTATGATGCAGGTGACGATGGTGTATGATGCAGGTGACGATGGTGTATGATGCAGGTGACGATGGTGTATGATGCAGGTGACGATGGTGTATGATGCAGGTGACGATGGTGTATGATGCAGGTGACGATGGTGTATGATGCAGGTGACGATGGTGTATGATGCAGGGTGTATGATGCAGTTGACGATGGTGTATGATGCAGGTGACGATGGTGTATGATGCAGGTGACGATGGTGTATGATGCAGGTGACGATGGTGTATGATGCAGGGTGTATGATGCAGGTGACGATGGTGTATGATGCAGGTGACGATGGTGTATGATGCAGGTGACGATGGTGTATGATGCAGGTGACGATGGTGTATGATGCAGGTGACGATGGTGTATGATGCAGGTGACGATGGTGTATGATGCAGGTGACGATGGTGTATGATGCAGGTGACGATGGTGTATGATGCAGGTGACGATGGTGTATGATGCAGGGTGTATGATGCAGGTGACGATGGTGTATGATGCAGGTGACGATGGTGTATGATGCAGGTGACGATGGTGTATGATGCAGGTGACGATGGTGTATGATGCAGGTGACGATGGTGTATGATGCAGGTGACGATGGTGTATGATGCAGGTGACGATGGTGTATGATGCAGGGTGTATGATGCAGGTGACGATGGTGTATGATGCAGGTGACGATGGTGTATGATGCAGGTGACGATGGTGTATGATGCAGGTGACGATGGTGTATGATGCAGGTGACGATGGTGTATGATGCAGGTGACGATGGTGTATGATGCAGGGTGTATGATGCAGGTGACGATGGTGTATGATGCAGGTGACGATGGTGTATGATGCAGGTGACGATGGTGTATGATGCAGGTGACGATGGTGTATGATGCAGGTGACGATGGTGTATGATGCAGGTGACGATGGTGTATGATGCGGGGTGTATGATGCAGGTGACGATGGTGTATGATGCAGGTGACGATGGTGTATGATGCAGGTGACGATGGTGTATGATGCAGGTGACGATGGTGTATGATGCAGGTGACGATGGTGTATGATGCAGGTGACGATGGTGTATGATGCAGGTGACGATGGTGTATGATGCAGGTGACGATGGTGTATGATGCAGGGTGTATGATGCAGGTGACGATGGTGTATGATGCAGGTGACGATGGTGTATGATGCAGGTGACGATGGTGTATGATGCAGGTGACGATGGTGTATGATGCAGGTGACGATGGTGTATGATGCAGGTGACGATGGTGTATGATGCAGGGTGTATGATGCAGGTGACGATGGTGTATGATGCAGGTGACGATGGTGTATGATGCAGGTGACGATGGTGTATGATGCAGGTGACGATGGTGTATGATGCAGGTGACGATGGTGTATGATGCGGGGTGTATGATGCAGGTGACGATGGTGTATGATGCAGGTGACGATGGTGTATGATGCAGGTGACGATGGTGTATGATGCAGGTGACGATGGTGTATGATGCAGGTGACGATGGTGTATGATGCAGGTGACGATGGTGTATGATGCAGGTGACGATGGTGTATGATGCAGGTGACGATGGTGTATGATGCAGGGTGTATGATGCAGGTGACGCTGGTGTATGATGCAGGTGACGATGGTGTATGATGCAGGTGACGATGGTGTATGATGCAGGCGACGATGGTGTATGATGCAGGCGACGATGGTGTATGATGCAGGTGACGATGGTGTATGATGCAGGTGACGATAGTGTATGATGCAGGCGACGATGGTGTATGATGCAGGTGACGATGATGCAGGTGACGATGGTGTATGATGCAGGTGACGATGGTGTATGATGCAGGGTGTATGATGCAGGCGACGATGGTGTATGATGCAGGGTGTATGATGCAGGTGACGATGATGCAGGTGACGATGGTGTATGATGCAGGTGACGATGGTGTATGATGCAGGGTGTATGATGCAGGTGACGATGGTGTATGATGCAGGTGACGATGGTGTATGATGCAGGGTGTATGATGCAGGGTGACGATGGTGTATGATGCAGGTGACGATGGTGTATGATGCAGGGTGTATGATGCAGGGTGACGATGGTGTATGATGCAGGTGACGATGGTGTATGATGCAGGGTGTATGATGCAGGGTGACGATGGTGTATGATGCAGGTGACGATGGTGTATGATGCAGGTGACGATGGTGTATGATGCAGGCGACGATGGTGTATGATGCAGGTGACGATGGTGTATGATGCAGGGTGTATGATGCAGGTGACGATGGTGACGATGATGCAGGTGACGATGGTGTATGATGCAGGCGACGATGGTGTATGATGCAGGTGACGATGGTGTATGATGCAGGTGACGATGATGCAGGTGACGATGGTGTATGATGCAGGTGACGATGATGCAGGTGATGATGGTGTATGATGCAGGTGACGATGGTGTATGATGCAGGCGACGATGGTGTATGATGCAGGTGACGATGGTGTATGATGCAGGTGACGATGGTGTATGATGCAGGTGACGATGGTGTATGATGCAGGCGACGATGGTGTATGATGCAGGTGACGATGGTGTATGATGCAGGTGACGATGATGCAGGTGACGATGGTGTATGATGCAGGTGACGATGGTGTATGATGCAGGTGACGATGATGCAGGTGATGATGGTGTATGATGCAGGTGACGATGGTGTATGATGCAGGTGACGATGGTGTATGATGCAGGTGACGATGGTGTATGATGCAGGTGACGATGGTGTATGATGCAGGGTGTATGATGCAGGTGACGATGGTGTATGATGCAGGTGACGATGGTGTATGATGCAGGTGACGATGGTGTATGATGCAGGTGACGATGGTGTATGATGCAGGTGACGATGGTGTATGATGCAGGTGACGATGGTGTATGATGCAGGGTGTATGATGCAGGTGACGATGGTGTATGATGCAGGTGACGATGGTGTATGATGCAGGTGACGATGGTGTATGATGCAGGCGACGATGGTGTATGATGCAGGCGACGATGGTGTATGATGCACGCGACGATGGTGTATGATGCAGGTGACGATGGTGTATGATGCAGGGTGTATGATGCAGGTGACGATGGTGTATGATGCAGGTGACGATGGTGTATGATGCAGGTGACGATGGTGTATGATGCAGGTGACGATGGTGTATGATGCAGGGTGTATGATGCAGGTGACGATGGTGTATGATGCAGGTGACGATGGTGTATGATGCAGGTGACGATGGTGTATGATGCAGGTGACGATGGTGTATGATGCAGGGTGTATGATGCAGGTGACGATGGTGTATGATGCAGGCGACGATGGTGTATGATGCAGGTGACGATGGTGTATGATGCAGGTGACGATGGTGTATGATGCAGGTGACGATGGTGTATGATGCAGGTGACGATGGTGTATGATGCAGGTGACGATGGTGTATGATGCAGGTGACGATGGTGTATGATGCAGGTGACGATGGTGTATGATGCAGGTGACGATGGTGTATGATGCAGGTGACGATGGTGTATGATGCAGGTGACGATGGTGTATGATGCAGGTGACGATGGTGTATGATGCAGGTGACGATGGTGTATGATGCAGGTGACGATGGTGTATGATGCAGGGTGTATGATGCAGGTGACGATGGTGTATGATGCAGGTGACGATGGTGTATGATGCAGGTGACGATGGTGTATGATGCAGGTGACGATGGTGTATGATGCAGGTGACGATGGTGTATGATGCAGGTGACGATGGTGTATGATGCAGGTGACGATGGTATATGATGCAGGTGACGATGGTGTATGATGCAGGTGACGATGGTGTATGATGCAGGTGACGATGGTGTATGATGCAGGTGACGATGGTGTATGATGCAGGTGACGATGGTGTATGATGCAGGTGACGATGGTGTATGATGCAGGTGACGATGGTGTATGATGCAGGTGACGATGGTGTATGATGCAGGTGACGATGGTGCATGATGCAGGTGACGATGGTGTATGATGCAGGGTGTATGATGCAGGTGACGATGGTGTATGATGCAGGTGACGATGGTGTATGATGCAGGTGACGATGGTGTATGATGCAGGTGACGATGGTGTATGATGCAGGTGACGATGGTGTATGATGCAGGTGACGATGGTGTATGATGCAGGTGACGATGGTGTATGATGCAGGTGACGATGGTGTATGATGCAGGTGACGATGGTGTATGATGCAGGTGACGATGGTGTATGATGCAGGGTGTATGATGCAGGTGACGATGGTGTATGATGCAGGTGACGATGGTGTATGATGCAGGTGACGATGGTGTATGATGCAGGTGACGATGGTGTATGATGCAGGGTGTATGATGCAGGTGACGATGGTGTATGATGCAGGTGACGATGGTGTATGATGCAGGTGACGATGGTGTATGATGCAGGTGACGATGGTGTATGATGCAGGTGACGATGGTGTATGATGCAGGTGACGATGGTGTATGATGCAGGTGACGATGGTGTATGATGCAGGTGACGATGGTGTATGATGCAGGGTGTATGATGCAGGTGACGATGGTGTATGATGCAGGTGACGATGGTGTATGATGCAGGTGACGATGGTGTATGATGCAGGCGACGATGGTGTATGATGCAGGCGACGATGGTGTATGATGCAGGCGACGATGGTGTATGATGCAGGTGACGATGGTGTATGATGCAGGGTGTATGATGCAGGTGACGATGGTGTATGATGCAGGTGACGATGGTGTATGATGCAGGTGACGATGGTGTATGATGCAGGTGACGATGGTGTATGATGCAGGTGACGATGGTGTATGATGCAGGGTGTATGATGCAGGTGACGATGGTGTATGATGCAGGTGACGATGGTGTATGATGCAGGTGACGATGGTGTATGATGCAGGTGACGATGGTGTATGATGCAGGTGACGATGGTGTATGATGCAGGTGACGATGGTGTATGATGCAGGTGACGATGGTGTATGATGCAGGTGACGATGGTCTATGATGCAGGGTGTATGATGCAGGTGACGATGGTGTATGATGCAGGTGACGATGGTGTATGATGCAGGTGACGATGGTGTATGATGCAGGTGACGATGGTGTATGATGCAGGTGACGATGGTGTATGATGCAGGTGACGATGGTGTATGATGCAGGGTGTATGGTGCAGGTGACGATGGTGTATGATGCAGGTGACGATGGTGTATGATGCAGGTGACGATGGTGTATGATGCAGGTGACGATGGTGTATGATGCAGGTGACGATGGTGTATGATGCAGGGTGTATGATGCAGGTGACGCTGGTGTATGATGCAGGTGACGATGGTGTATGATGCAGGTGACGATGGTGTATGATGCAGGCGACGATGGTGTATGATGCAGGCGACGATGGTGTATGATGCAGGTGACGATGGTGTATGATGCAGGTGACGATAGTGTATGATGCAGGCGACGATGGTGTATGATGGAGGTGACGATGATGCAGGTGATGATGGTGTATGATGCAGGTGACGATGGTGTATGATGCAGGGTGTATGATGCAGGTGACGATGGTGTATGATGCAGGTGACGATGGTGTATGATGCAGGGTGTATGATGCAGGGTGACGATGGTGTATGATGCAGGTGACGATGGTGTATGATGCAGGGTGTATGATGCAGGGTGACGATGGTGTATGATGCAGGTGACGATGGTGTATGATGCAGGGTGTATGATGCAGGGTGACGATGGTGTATGATGCAGGTGACGATGGTGTATGATGCAGGTGACGATGGTGTATGATGCAGGCGACGATGGTGTATGATGCAGGTGACGATGGTGTATGATGCAGGGTGTATGATGCAGGTGACGATGGTGACGATGATGCAGGTGACGATGGTGTATGATGCAGGCGACGATGGTGTATGATGCAGGTGACGATGGTGTATGATGCAGGTGACGATGATGCAGGTGACGATGATGCAGGTGACGATGGTGTATGATGCAGGTGACGATGATGCAGGTGATGATGGTGTATGATGCAGGTGACGATGGTGTATGATGCAGGCGACGATGGTGTCTGATGCAGGTGACGATGGTGTATGATGCAGGTGACGATGGTGTATGATGCAGGTGACGATGGTGTATGATGCAGGCGACGATGGTGTATGATGCAGGTGACGATGGTGCATGATGCAGGTGACGATGATGCAGGTGACGATGGTGTATGATGCAGGTGACGATGGTGTATGATGCAGGTGACGATGATGCAGGTGATGATGGTGTATGATGCAGGTGACGATGGTGTATGATGCAGGTGACGATGGTGTATGATGCAGGCGACGATGGTGTATGATGCAGGTGACGATGGTGTATGATGCAGGCGATGATGGTGTATGATGCAGGTGACGATGGTGTATGATGCAGGTGACGATGGTGTATGATGCAGGTGACGATGGTGTATGATGCAGGCGACGATGGTGTATGATGCAGGTGACGATGGTGTATGATGCAGGTGACGATGGTGTATGATGCAGGCGACGATGGTGTATGATGCAGTTGACGATGGTGTATGATGCAGGTGACGATGGTGTATGATGCAGGTGACGATGGTGTATGATGCAGGGTGTATGATGCAGGTGACGATGGTGTATGATGCAGGTGACGATGGTGTATGATGCAGGTGACGATGGTGTATGATGCAGGCGACGATGGTGTATGATGCAGGTGACGATGGTGTATGATGCAGGGTGTATGATGCAGGTGACGATGGTGTATGATGCAGGTGACGATGGTGTATGATGCAGGGTGTATGATGCAGGTGACGATGGTGTATGATGCAGGGTGTATGATACAGGCGACGATGGTGTATGATGCAGGCGACGATGGTGTATGATGCAGGTGACGATGGTGTATGATGCAGGTGACGATGGTGTATGATGCAGGGTGTATGATGCAGGCGACGATGGTGTATGATGCAGGTGACGATGGTGTATGATGCAGGTGACGATGGTGTATGATGCAGGTGACGATGGTGTATGATGCAGGTGACGATGGTGTATGATGCAGGTGACGATGGTGTATGATGCAGGGTGTATGATGCAGGTGACGATGGTGTATGATGCAGGTGACGATGGTGTATGATGCAGGTGACGATGATGCAGGTGATGATGGTGTATGATGCAGGCGACGATGGTGTATGATGCAGGTGACGATGGTGTATGATGCAGGTGCCGATGGTGTATGATGCAGGCGACGATGGTGTATGATGCAGGTGACGATGGTGTATGATGCAGGGTGACGATGGTGTATGATGCAGGCGATGATGGTGTATGATGCAGGTGACGATGGTGTATGATGCAGGTGACGCTGGTGCATGATGCAGGTGACGATGGTGTATGATGCAGGTGACGATGGTGTATGATGCAGGGTGTATGATGCAGGTGACGATGGTGTATGATGCAGGTGACGATGGTGTATGATGCAGGTGACGATGGTGTATGATGCAGGTGACGATGGTGTATGATGCAGGTGACGATGGTGTATGATGCAGGTGACGATGGTGTATGATGCAGGTGACGATGGTGTATGATGCAGGTGACGATGGTGTATGATGCAGGTGACGATGGTGTATGATGCAGGGTGTATGATGCAGGTGACGATGGTGTATGATGCAGGTGACGATGGTGTATGATGCAGGTGACGATGGTGTATGATGCAGGTGACGATGGTGTATGATGCAGGCGACGATGGTGTATGATGCAGGCGACGATGGTGTATGATGCAGGCGACGATGGTGCATGATGCAGGTGACGATGGTGTATGATGCAGGGTGTATGATGCAGGTGACGATGGTGTATGATGCAGGTGACGATGGTGTATGATGCAGGTGACGATGGTGTATGATGCAGGTGACGATGGTGTATGATGCAGGGTGTATGATGCAGGTGACGATGGTGTATGATGCAGGTGACGATGGTGTATGATGCAGGTGACGATGGTGTATGATGCAGGTGACGATGGTGTATGATGCAGGTGACGATGGTGTATGATGCAGGTGACGATGGTGTATGATGCAGGTGACGATGGTGTATGATGCAGGTGACGATGGTGTATGATGCAGGTGACGATGGTGTATGATGCAGGGTGTATGATGCAGGTGACGATGGTGTATGATGCAGGTGACGATGGTGTATGATGCAGGTGACGATGGTGTATGATGCAGGTGACGATGGTGTATGATGCAGGTGACGATGGTGTATGATGCAGGGTGTATGATGCAGGTGACGATGGTGTATGATGCAGGTGACGATGGTGTATGATGCAGGTGACGATGGTGTATGATGCAGGTGACGATGGTGTATGATGCAGGTGACGATGGTGTATGATGCAGGTGACGATGGTGTATGATGCAGGTGACGATGGTGTATGATGCAGGTGACGATGGTGTATGATGCAGGTGACGATGGTGTATGATGCAGGTGACGATGGTGTATGATGCAGGTGACGATGGTGTATGATGCAGGTGACGATGGTGTATGATGCAGGCGACGATGGTGTATGATGCAGGCGACGATGGTGTATGATGCAGGCGACGATGGTGTATGATGCAGGTGACGATGGTGTATGATGCAGGGTGTATGATGCAGGTGACGATGGTGTATGATGCAGGTGACGATGGTGTATGATGCAGGTGACGATGGTGTATGATGCAGGTGACGATGGTGTATGATGCAGGGTGTATGATGCAGGTGACGATGGTGTATGATGCAGGTGACGATGGTGTATGATGCAGGTGACGATGGTGTATGATGCAGGTGACGATGGTGTATGATGCAGGTGACGATGGTGTATGATGCAGGTGACGATGGTGTATGATGCAGGTGACGATGGTGTATGATGCAGGTGACGATGGTGTATGATGCAGGGTGTATGATGCAGGTGACGATGGTGTATGATGCAGGTGACGCTGGTGTATGATGCAGGTGACGATGGTGTATGATGCAGGTGACGATGGTGTATGATGCAGGCGACGATGGTGTATGATGTAGGCGACGATGGTGTATGATGCAGGTGACGATGGTGTATGATGCAGGGTGTATGATGCAGGCGACGATGGTGTATGATGCAGGTGACGATGGTGTATGATGCAGGTGACGATGGTGTATGATGCAGGTGACGATGGTGTATGATGCAGGTGACGATGGTGTATGATGCAGGTGACGATGGTGTATGATGCAGGTGACGATGGTGTATGATGCAGGTGACGATGGTGTATGATGCAGGTGACGATGGTGTATGATGCAGGTGACGATGGTGTATGATGCAGGTGACGATGGTGTATGATGCAGGTGACGATGGTGTATGATGCAGGTGACGATGGTGTATGATGCAGGTGACGATGGTGTATGATGCAGGTGACGATGGTGTATGATGCAGGTGACGATGGTGTATGATGCAGGTGACGATGGTGTATGATGCAGGTGACGATGGTGTATGATGCAGGGTGTATGATGCAGGTGACGATGGTGTATGATGCAGGTGACGATGGTGTATGATGCAGGTGACGATGGTGTATGATGCAGGTGACGATGGTGTATGATGCAGGTGACGATGGTGTATGATGCAGGTGACGATGGTGTATGATGCAGGTGACGATGGTGTATGATGCAGGTGACGATGGTGTATGATGCAGGTGACGATGGTGTATGATGCAGGTGACGATGGTGTATGATGCAGGTGACGATGGTGTATGATGCAGGTGACGATGGTGTATGATGCAGGTGACGATGGTGTATGATGCAGGTGACGATGGTGTATGATGCAGGTGACGATGGTGTATGATGCAGGTGACGATGGTGTATGATGCAGGTGACGATGGTGTATGATGCAGGGTGTATGATGCAGGTGACGATGGTGTATGATGCAGGTGACGATGGTGTATGATGCAGGTGACGATGGTGTATGATGCAGGTGACGATGGTGTATGATGCAGGTGACGATGGTGTATGATGCAGGTGACGATGGTGTATGATGCAGGTGACGATGGTGTATGATGCAGGTGACGATGGTGTATGATGCAGGTGACGATGGTGTATGATGCAGGGTGTATGATGCAGGTGACGATGGTGTATGATGCAGGTGACGATGGTGTATGATGCAGGTGACGATGGTGTATGATGCAGGTGACGATGGTGTATGATGCAGGGTGTATGATGCAGGTGACGATGGTGTATGATGCAGGTGACGATGGTGTATGATGCAGGTGACGATGGTGTATGATGCAGGTGACGATGGTGTATGATGCAGGTGACGATGGTGTATGATGCAGGTGACGATGGTGTATGATGCAGGTGACGATGGTGTATGATGCAGGTGACGATGGTGTATGATGCAGGTGACGATGGTGTATGATGCAGGTGACGATGGTGTATGATGCAGGTGACGATGGTGTATGATGCAGGTGACGATGGTGTATGATGCAGGCGACGATGGTGTATGATGCAGGCGACGATGGTGTATGATGCAGGCGACGATGGTGTATGATGCAGGTGACGATGGTGTATGATGCAGGGTGTATGATGCAGGTGACGATGGTGTATGATGCAGGTGACGATGGTGTATGATGCAGGTGACGATGGTGTATGATGCAGGTGACGATGGTGTATGATGCAGGGTGTATGATGCAGGTGACGATGGTGTATGATGCAGGTGACGATGGTGTATGATGCAGGTGACGATGGTGTATGATGCAGGTGACGATGGTGTATGATGCAGGTGACGATGGTGTATGATGCAGGTGACGATGGTGTATGATGCAGGTGACGATGGTGTATGATGCAGGTGACGATGGTGTATGATGCAGGGTGTATGATGCAGGTGACGATGGTGTATGATGCAGGTGACGCTGGTGTATGATGCAGGTGACGATGGTGTATGATGCAGGTGACGATGGTGTATGATGCAGGCGACGATGGTGTATGATGCAGGCGACGATGGTGTATGATGCAGGTGACGATGGTGTATGATGCAGGGTGTCTGATGCAGGCGACGATGGTGTATGATGCAGGTGACGATGGTGTATGATGCAGGTGACGATGGTGTATGATGCAGGTGACGATGGTGTATGATGCAGGTGACGATGGTGTATGATGCAGGTGACGATGGTGTATGATGCAGGGTGTATGATGCAGGTGACGATGGTGTATGATGCAGGTGACGATGGTGTATGATGCAGGTGACAATGATGCAGGTGATGATGGTGTATGATGCAGGCGACGATGGTGTATGATGCAGGTGACGATGGTGTATGATGCAGGTGCCGATGGTGTATGATGCAGGTGACGATGGTGTATGATGCAGGTGACGATGGTGTATGATGCAGGTGACGATGGTGTATGATGCAGGGTGACGATGGTGTATGATGCAGGCGATGATGGTGTATGATGCAGGTGACGATGGTGTATGATGCAGGTGACGATGGTGTATGATGCAGGTGACGCTGGTGTATGATGCAGGTGACGATGGTGTATGATGCAGGTGACGATGGTGTATGATGCAGGTGACGATGGTGTATGATGCAGGTGACGATGGTGTATGATGCAGGTGACGATGATGCAGGTGACGATGGTGTATGATGCAGGTGACGATGGTGTATGATGCAGGTGACGATGATGCAGGTGATGATGGTGTATGATGCAGGTGACGATGGTGTATGATGCAGGTGACGATGGTGTATGATGCAGGCGACGATGGTGTATGATGCAGGTGACGATGGTGTATGATGCAGGCGATGATGGTGTATGATGCAGGTGACGATGGTGTATGATGCAGGTGACGATGGTGTATGATGCAGGTGACGATGGTGTATGATGCAGGCGACGATGGTGTATGATGCAGGTGACGATGGTGTATGATGCAGGTGACGATGGTGTATGATGCAGGCGACGATGGTGTATGATGCAGTTGACGATGGTGTATGATGCAGGTGACGATGGTGTATGATGCAGGTGACGATGGTGTATGATGCAGGGTGTATGATGCAGGTGACGATGGTGTATGATGCAGGTGACGATGGTGTATGATGCAGGTGACGATGGTGTATGATGCAGGCGACGATGGTGTATGATGCAGGTGACGATGGTGTATGATGCAGGGTGTATGATGCAGGTGACGATGGTGTATGATGCAGGTGACGATGGTGTATGATGCAGGGTGTATGATGCAGGTGACGATGGTGTATGATGCAGGGTGTATGATACAGGCGACGATGGTGTATGATGCAGGCGACGATGGTGTATGATGCAGGTGACGATGGTGTATGATGCAGGTGACGATGGTGTATGATGCAGGGTGTATGATGCAGGCGACGATGGTGTATGATGCAGGTGACGATGGTGTATGATGCAGGTGACGATGGTGTATGATGCAGGTGACGATGGTGTATGATGCAGGTGACGATGGTGTATGATGCAGGTGACGATGGTGTATGATGCAGGGTGTATGATGCAGGTGACGATGGTGTATGATGCAGGTGACGATGGTGTATGATGCAGGTGACGATGATGCAGGTGATGATGGTGTATGATGCAGGCGACGATGGTGTATGATGCAGGTGACGATGGTGTATGATGCAGGTGCCGATGGTGTATGATGCAGGCGACGATGGTGTATGATGCAGGTGACGATGGTGTATGATGCAGGGTGACGATGGTGTATGATGCAGGCGATGATGGTGTATGATGCAGGTGACGATGGTGTATGATGCAGGTGACGCTGGTGCATGATGCAGGTGACGATGGTGTATGATGCAGGTGACGATGGTGTATGATGCAGGGTGTATGATGCAGGTGACGATGGTGTATGATGCAGGTGACGATGGTGTATGATGCAGGTGACGATGGTGTATGATGCAGGTGACGATGGTGTATGATGCAGGTGACGATGGTGTATGATGCAGGTGACGATGGTGTATGATGCAGGTGACGATGGTGTATGATGCAGGTGACGATGGTGTATGATGCAGGTGACGATGGTGTATGATGCAGGGTGTATGATGCAGGTGACGATGGTGTATGATGCAGGTGACGATGATGTATGATGCAGGTGACGATGGTGTATGATGCAGGTGACGATGGTGTATGATGCAGGCGACGATGGTGTATGATGCAGGCGACGATGGTGTATGATGCAGGCGACGATGGTGTATGATGCAGGTGACGATGGTGTATGATGCAGGGTGTATGATGCAGGTGACGATGGTGTATGATGCAGGTGACGATGGTGTATGATGCAGGTGACGATGGTGTATGATGCAGGTGACGATGGTGTATGATGCAGGGTGTATGATGCAGGTGACGATGGTGTATGATGCAGGTGACGATGGTGTATGATGCAGGTGACGATGGTGTATGATGCAGGTGACGATGGTGTATGATGCAGGTGACGATGGTGTATGATGCAGGTGACGATGGTGTATGATGCAGGTGACGATGGTGTATGATGCAGGTGACGATGGTGTATGATGCAGGTGACGATG
Source organism: Chirona hameri (assembly GCA_036785665.1). NCBI lineage: Eukaryota > Metazoa > Arthropoda > Thecostraca > Balanomorpha > Balanidae > Chirona > Chirona hameri. The sequence continues at coordinate 50,466 of JAXIVJ010001707.1, forward strand.
GTGTATGATGCAGGGTGTATGATGCAGGTGACGATGGTGTATGATGCAGGTGACGATGGTGTATGATGCAGGTGACGATGGTGTATGATGCAGGTGACGATGGTGTATGATGCAGGTGACGATGGTGTATGATGCAGGTGACGATGGTGTATGATGCAGGGTGTATGATGCAGGTGACGATGGTGTATGATGCAGGTGACGATGGTGTATGATGCAGGTGACGATGGTGTATGATGCAGGTGACGATGGTGTATGATGCAGGTGACGATGGTGTATGATGCAGGTGACGATGGTGTATGATGCAGGTGACGATGGTGTATGATGCAGGTGACGATGGTGTATGATGTGGGGTGTATGATGCAGGTGACGATGGTGTATGATGCAGGTGACGATGGTGTATGATGCAGGTGACGATGGTGTATGATGCAGGTGACGATGGTGTATGATGCAGGTGACGATGGTGTATGATGCAGGTGACGATGGTGTATGATGCAGGTGACGATGGTGTATGATGCAGGTGACGATGGTGTATGATGCAGGTGACGATGGTGTATGATGCAGGTGACGATGGTGTATGATGCAGGTAACGATGGTGTATGATGCAGGTGACGATGGTGTATGATGCAGGTGACGATGGTGTATGATGCAGGTGACGATGGTGTATGATGCAGGGTGTATGATGCAGGTGACGATGGTGTATGATGCAGGTGACGATGGTGTATGATGCAGGTGACGATGGTGTATGATGCAGGTGACGATGGTGTATGATGCAGGTGACGATGGTGTATGATGCAGGTGACGATGGTGTATGATGCAGGTGACGATGGTGTATGATGCAGGTGACGATGGTGTATGATGCAGGTGACGATGGTGTATGATGCAGGTGACGATGGTGTATGATGCAGGTGACGATGGTGTATGATGCAGGTGACGATGGTGTATGATGCAGGTGACGATGGTGTATGATGCAGGTGACGATGGTGTATGATGCAGGTGACGATGGTGTATGATGCAGGTGACGATGGTGTATGATGCAGGTGACGATGGTGTATGATGCAGGGTGTATGATGCAGGTGACGATGGTGTATGATGCAGGTGACGATGGTGTATGATGCAGGTGACGATGGTGTATGATGCAGGTGACGATGGTGTATGATGCAGGTGACGATGGTGTATGATGCAGGTGACGATGGTGTATGATGCAGGTGACGATGGTGTATGATGCAGGTGACGATGGTGTATGATGCAGGTGACGATGGTGTATGATGCAGGGTGTATGATGCAGGTGACGATGGTGTATGATGCAGGTGACGATGGTGTATGATGCAGGTGACGATGGTGTATGATGCAGGTGACGATGGTGTATGATGCAGGTGACGATGGTGTATGATGCAGGGTGTATGATGCAGGTGACGATGGTGTATGATGCAGGTGACGATGGTGTATGATGCAGGTGACGATGGTGTATGATGCAGGTGACGATGGTGTATGATGCAGGTGACGATGGTGTATGATGCAGGTGACGATGGTGTATGATGCAGGTGACGATGGTGTATGATGCAGGTGACGATGGTGTATGATGCAGGTGACGATGGTGTATGATGCAGGTGACGATGGTGTATGATGCAGGTGACGATGGTGTATGATGCAGGTGACGATGGTGTATGATGCAGGCGACGATGGTGTATGATGCAGGCGACGATGGTGTATGATGCAGGCGACGATGGTGTATGATGCAGGTGACGATGGTGTATGATGCAGGGTGTATGATGCAGGTGACGATGGTGTATGATGCAGGTGACGATGGTGTATGATGCAGGTGACGATGGTGTATGATGCAGGTGACGATGGTGTATGATGCAGGGTGTATGATGCAGGTGACGATGGTGTATGATGCAGGTGACGATGGTGTATGATGCAGGTGACGATGGTGTATGATGCAGGTGACGATGGTGTATGATGCAGGTGACGATGGTGTATGATGCAGGTGACGATGGTGTATGATGCAGGTGACGATGGTGTATGATGCAGGTGACGGTGGTGTATGATGCAGGGTGTATGATGCAGGTGACGATGGTGTATGATGCAGGTGACGATGGTGTATGATGCAGGTGACGATGGTGTATGATGCAGGTGACGATGGTGTATGATGCAGGTGACGATGGTGTATGATGCAGGGTGTATGGTGCAGGTGACGATGGTGTATGATGCAGGTGACGATGGTGTATGATGCAGGTGACGATGGTGTATGATTCAGGTGACGATGGTGTATGATGCAGGTGACGATGGTGTATGATGCGGGGTGTATGATGCAGGTGACGATGGTGTATGATGCAGGTGACGATGGTGTATGATGCAGGTGACGATGGTGTATGATGCAGGTGACGATGGTGTATGATGCAGGTGACGATGGTGTATGATGCAGGTGACGATGGTGTATGATGCAGGTGACGATGGTGTATGATGCAGGGTGTATGATGCAGGTGACGCTGGTGTATGATGCAGGTGACGATGGTGTATGATGCAGGTGACGATGGTGTATGATGCAGGCGACGATGGTGTATGATGCAGGCGACGATGGTGTATGATGCAGGTGACGATGGTGTATGATGCAGGTGACGATAGTGTATGATGCAGGCGACGATGGTGTATGATGCAGGTGACGATGATGCAGGTGACGATGGTGTATGATGCAGGTGACGATGGTGTATGATGCAGGGTGTATGATGCAGGCGACGATGGTGTATGATGCAGGTGACGATGGTGTATGATGCAGGTGACGATGGTGTATGATGCAGGTGACGATGGTGTATGATGCAGGTGACGATGGTGTATGATGCAGGTGACGATGGTGTATGATGCAGGGTGTATGATGCAGGTGACGATGGTGTATGATGCAGGTGACGATGGTGTATGATGCAGGTGACGATGATGCAGGTGATGATGGTGTATGATGCAGGCGACGATGGTGTATGATGCAGGTGACGATGGTGTATGATGCAGGTGCCGATGGTTATGATGCAGGCGACGATGGTGTATGATGCAGGTGACGATGGTGTATGATGCAGGGTGACGATGGTGTATGATGCAGGCGATGATGGTGTATGATGCAGGTGACGATGGTGTATGAGGCAGGTGACGATGGTGTATGATGCAGGTGACGCTGGTGTATGATGCAGGTGACGATGGTGTATGATGCAGGTGACGATGGTGTATGATGCAGGTGACGATGGTGTATGATGCAGGGTGTATGATGCAGGTGACGATGGTGTATGATGCAGGTGACGATGGTGTATGATGCAGGTGACGATGGTGTATGATGCAGGTGACGATGGTGTATGATGCAGGTGACGATGGTGTATGATGCAGGTGACGATGGTGTATGATGCAGGTGACGATGGTGTATGATGCAGGTGACGATGGTGTATGATGCAGGTGACGATGGTGTATGATGCAGGGTGTATGATGCAGGTGACGATGGTGTATGATGCAGGTGACGATGGTGTATGATGCAGGTGACGATGGTGTATGATGCAGGCGACGATGGTGTATGATGCAGGCGACGATGGTGTATGATGCAGGCGACGATGGTGTATGATGCAGGTGACGATGGTGTATGATGCAGGGTGTATGATGCAGGTGACGATGGTGTATGATGCAGGTGACGATGGTGTATGATGCAGGTGACGATGGTGTATGATGCAGGTGACGATGGTGTATGATGCAGGGTGTATGATGCAGGTGACGATGGTGTATGATGCAGGTGACGATGGTGTATGATGCAGGTGACGATGGTGTATGATGCAGGTGACGATGGTGTATGATGCAGGTGACGATGGTGTATGATGCAGGTGACGATGGTGTATGATGCAGGTGACGATGGTGTATGATGCAGGTGACGATGGTGTATGATGCAGGTGACGATGGTGTATGATGCAGGTGACGATGGTGTATGATGCAGGGTGTATGATGCAGGTGACGATGGTGTATGATGCAGGTGACGATGGTGTATGATGCAGGTGACGATGGTGTATGATGCAGGTGACGATGGTGTATGATGCAGGTGACGATGGTGTATGATGCAGGTGACGATGGTGTATGATGCAGGGTGTATGATGCAGGTGACGATGGTGTATGATGCAGGTGACGATGGTGTATGATGCAGGTGACGATAGTGTATGATGCAGGTGACGATGGTGTATGATGCAGGTGACGATGGTGTATGATGCAGGTGACGATGGTGTATGATGCGGGGTGTATGATGCAGGTGACGATGGTGTATGATGCAGGTGACGATGGTGTATGATGCAGGTGACGATGGTGTATGATGCAGGTGACGATGGTGTATGATGCAGGTGACGATGGTGTATGATGCAGGTGACGATGGTGTATGATGCAGGTGACGATGGTGTATGATGCAGGTGACGATGGTGTATGATGCAGGGTGTATGATGCAGGTGACGCTGGTGTATGATGCAGGTGACGATGGTGTATGATGCAGGTGACGATGGTGTATGATGCAGGCGACGATGGTGTATGATGCAGGCGACGATGGTGTATGATGCAGGTGACGATGGTGTATGATGCAGGTGACGATAGTGTATGATGCAGGCGACGATGGTGTATGATGCAGGTGACGATGATGCAGGTGACGATGGTGTATGATGCAGGTGACGATGGTGTATGATGCAGGGTGTATGATGCAGGCGACGATGGTGTATGATGCAGGTGACGATGGTGTATGATGCAGGTGACGATGGTGTATGATGCAGGTGACGATGGTGTATGATGCAGGTGACGATGGTGTATGATGCAGGTGACGATGGTGTATGATGCAGGGTGTATGATGCAGGTGACGATGGTGTATGATGCAGGTGACGATGGTGTATGATGCAGGTGACGATGATGCAGGTGATGATGGTGTATGATGCAGGCGACGATGGTGTATGATGCAGGTGACGATGGTGTATGATGCAGGTGCCGATGGTGTATGATGCAGGCGACGATGGTGTATGATGCAGGTGACGATGGTGTATGATGCAGGGTGACGATGGTGTATGATGCAGGCGATGATGGTGTATGATGCAGGTGACGATGGTGTATGATGCAGGTGACGATGGTGTATGATGCAGGTGACGCTGGTGTATGATGCAGGTGACGATGGTGTATGATGCAGGTGACGATGGTGTATGATGCAGGTGACGATGGTGTATGATGCAGGTGACGATGGTGTATGATGCAGGTGACGATGGTGTATGATGCAGGTGACGATGATGCAGGTGACGATGGTGTATGATGCAGGTGACGATGATGCAGGTGATGATGGTGTATGATGCAGGTGACGATGGTGTATGATGCAGGTGACGATGGTGTATGATGCAGGCGACGATGGTGTATGATGCAGGTGACGATGGTGTATGATGCAGGCGATGATGGTGTATGATGCAGGTGACGATGGTGTATGATGCAGGTGACGATGGTGTATGATGCAGGTGACGATGGTGTATGATGCAGGCGACGATGGTGTATGATGCAGGTGACGATGGTGTATGATGCAGGTGACGATGGTGTATGATGCAGGCGACGATGGTGTATGATGCAGTTGACGATGGTGTATGATGCAGGTGACGATGGTGTATGATGCAGGTGACGATGGTGTATGATGCAGGGTGTATGATGCAGGTGACGATGGTGTATGATGCAGGTGACGATGGTGTATGATGCAGGTGACGATGGTGTATGATGCAGGCGACGATGGTGTATGATGCAGGTGACGATGGTGTATGATGCAGGGTGTATGATGCAGGTGACGATGGTGTATGATGCAGGTGACGATGGTGTATGATGCAGGGTGTATGATGCAGGTGACGATGGTGTATGATGCAGGGTGTATGATACAGGCGACGATGGTGTATGATGCAGGCGACGATGGTGTATGATGCAGGTGACGATGGTGTATGATGCAGGTGACGATGGTGTATGATGCAGGGTGTATGATGCAGGCGACGATGGTGTATGATGCAGGTGACGATGGTGTATGATGCAGGTGACGATGGTGTATGATGCAGGTGACGATGGTGTATGATGCAGGTGACGATGGTGTATGATGCAGGTGACGATGGTGTATGATGCAGGGTGTATGATGCAGGTGACGATGGTGTATGATGCAGGTGACGATGGTGTATGATGCAGGTGACGATGATGCAGGTGATGATGGTGTATGATGCAGGCGACGATGGTGTATGATGCAGGTGACGATGGTGTATGATGCAGGTGCCGATGGTGTATGATGCAGGCGACGATGGTGTATGATGCAGGTGACGATGGTGTATGATGCAGGGTGACGATGGTGTATGATGCAGGCGATGATGGTGTACGATGCAGGTGACGATGGTGTATGATGCAGGTGACGCTGGTGCATGATGCAGGTGACGATGGTGTATGATGCAGGTGACGATGGTGTATGATGCAGGGTGTATGATGCAGGTGACGATGGTGTATGATGCAGGTGACGATGGTGTATGATGCAGGTGACGATGGTGTATGATGCAGGTGACGATGGTGTATGATGCAGGTGACGATGGTGTATGATGCAGGTGACGATGGTGTATGATGCAGGTGACGATGGTGTATGATGCAGGTGACGATGGTGTATGATGCAGGTGACGATGGTGTATGATGCAGGGTGTATGATGCAGGTGACGATGGTGTATGATGCAGGTGACGATGGTGTATGATGCAGGTGACGATGGTGTATGATGCAGGTGACGATGGTGTATGATGCAGGCGACGATGGTGTATGATGCAGGCGACGATGGTGTATGATGCAGGCGACGATGGTGTATGATGCAGGTGACGATGGTGTATGATGCAGGGTGTATGATGCAGGTGACGATGGTGTATGATGCAGGTGACGATGGTGTATGATGCAGGTGACGATGGTGTATGATGCAGGTGACGATGGTGTATGATGCAGGGTGTATGATGCAGGTGACGATGGTGTATGATGCAGGTGACGATGGTGTATGATGCAGGTGACGATGGTGTATGATGCAGGTGACGATGGTGTATGATGCAGGTGACGATGGTGTATGATGCAGGTGACGATGGTGTATGATGCAGGTGACGATGGTGTATGATGCAGGTGACGATGGTGTATGATGCAGGTGACGATGGTGTATGATGCAGGGTGTATGATGCAGGTGACGATGGTGTATGATGCAGGTGACGATGGTGTATGATGCAGGTGACGATGGTGTATGATGCAGGTGACGATGGTGTATGATGCAGGTGACGATGGTGTATGATGCAGGTGACGATGGTGTATGATGCAGGGTGTATGATGCAGGTGACGATGGTGTATGATGCAGGTGACGATGGTGTATGATGCAGGTGACGATGGTGTATGATGCAGGTGACGATGGTGTATGATGCAGGTGACGATGGTGTATGATGCAGGTGACGATGGTGTATGATGCAGGTGACGATGGTGTATGATGCAGGTGACGATGGTGTATGATGTGGGGTGTATGATGCAGGTGACGATGGTGTATGATGCAGGTGACGATGGTGTATGATGCAGGTGACGATGGTGTATGATGCAGGTGACGATGGTGTATGATGCAGGTGACGATGGTGTATGATGCAGGTGACGATGGTGTATGATGCAGGTGACGATGGTGTATGATGCAGGTGACGATGGTGTATGATGCAGGTGACGATGGTGTATGATGCAGGTGACGATGGTGTATGATGCAGGTGACGATGGTGTATGATGCAGGTGACGATGGTGTATGATGCAGGTGACGATGGTGTATGATGCAGGTGACGATGGTGTATGATGCAGGTGACGATGGTGTATGATGCAGGGTGTATGATGCAGGTGACGATGGTGTATGATGCAGGTGACGATGGTGTATGATGCAGGTGACGATGGTGTATGATGCAGGTGACGATGGTGTATGATGCAGGTGACGATGGTGTATGATGCAGGTGACGATGGTGTATGATGCAGGTGACGATGGTGTATGATGCAGGTGACGATGGTGTATGATGCAGGTGACGATGGTGTATGATGCAGGTGACGATGGTGTATGATGCAGGTGACGATGGTGTATGATGCAGGTGACGATGGTGTATGATGCAGGTGACGATGGTGTATGATGCAGGTGACGATGGTGTATGATGCAGGTGACGATGGTGTATGATGCAGGTGACGATGGTGTATGATGCAGGTGACGATGGTGTATGATGCAGGGTGTATGATGCAGGTGACGATGGTGTATGATGCAGGTGACGATGGTGTATGATGCAGGTGACGATGGTGTATGATGCAGGTGACGATGGTGTATGATGCAGGTGACGATGGTGTATGATGCAGGTGACGATGGTGTATGATGCAGGTGACGATGGTGTATGATGCAGGTGACGATGGTGTATGATGCAGGTGACGATGGTGTATGATGCAGGGTGTATGATGCAGGTGACGATGGTGTATGATGCAGGTGACGATGGTGTATGATGCAGGTGACGATGGTGTATGATGCAGGTGACGATGGTGTATGATGCAGGTGACGATGGTGTATGATGCAGGGTGTATGATGCAGGTGACGATGGTGTATGATGCAGGTGACGATGGTGTATGATGCAGGTGACGATGGTGTATGATGCAGGTGACGATGGTGTATGATGCAGGTGACGATGGTGTATGATGCAGGTGACGATGGTGTATGATGCAGGTGACGATGGTGTATGATGCAGGTGACGATGGTGTATGATGCAGGTGACGATGGTGTATGATGCAGGTGACGATGGTGTATGATGCAGGTGACGATGGTGTATGATGCAGGTGACGATGGTGTATGATGCAGGCGACGATGGTGTATGATGCAGGCGACGATGGTGTATGATGCAGGCGACGATGGTGTATGATGCAGGTGACGATGGTGTATGATGCAGGGTGTATGATGCAGGTGACGATGGTGTATGATGCAGGTGACGATGGTGTATGATGCAGGTGACGATGGTGTATGATGCAGGTGACGATGGTGTATGATGCAGGGTGTATGATGCAGGTGACGATGGTGTATGATGCAGGTGACGATGGTGTATGATGCAGGTGACGATGGTGTATGATGCAGGTGACGATGGTGTATGATGCAGGTGACGATGGTGTATGATGCAGGTGACGATGGTGTATGATGCAGGTGACGATGGTGTATGATGCAGGTGACGGTGGTGTATGATGCAGGGTGTATGATGCAGGTGACGATGGTGTATGATGCAGGTGACGATGGTGTATGATGCAGGTGACGATGGTGTATGATGCAGGTGACGATGGTGTATGATGCAGGTGACGATGGTGTATGATGCAGGGTGTATGGTGCAGGTGACGATGGTGTATGATGCAGGTGACGATGGTGTATGATGCAGGTGACGATGGTGTATGATGCAGGTGACGATGGTGTATGATGCAGGTGACGATGGTGTATGATGCGGGGTGTATGATGCAGGTGACGATGGTGTATGATGCAGGTGACGATGGTGTATGATGCAGGTGACGATGGTGTATGATGCAGGTGACGATGGTGTATGATGCAGGTGACGATGGTGTATGATGCAGGTGACGATGGTGTATGATGCAGGTGACGATGGTGTATGATGCAGGGTGTATGATGCAGGTGACGCTGGTGTATGATGCAGGTGACGATGGTGTATGATGCAGGTGACGATGGTGTATGATGCAGGCGACGATGGTGTATGATGCAGGCGACGATGGTGTATGATGCAGGTGACGATGGTGTATGATGCAGGTGACGATAGTGTATGATGCAGGCGACGATGGTGTATGATGCAGGTGACGATGATGCAGGTGACGATGGTGTATGATGCAGGTGACGATGGTGTATGATGCAGGGTGTATGATGCAGGCGACGATGGTGTATGATGCAGGTGACGATGGTGTATGATGCAGGTGACGATGGTGTATGATGCAGGTGACGATGGTGTATGATGCAGGTGACGATGGTGTATGATGCAGGTGACGATGGTGTATGATGCAGGGTGTATGATGCAGGTGACGATGGTGTATGATGCAGGTGACGATGGTGTATGATGCAGGTGACGATGATGCAGGTGATGATGGTGTATGATGCAGGCGACGATGGTGTATGATGCAGGTGACGATGGTGTATGATGCAGGTGCCGATGGTGTATGATGCAGGCGACGATGGTGTATGATGCAGGTGACGATGGTGTATGATGCAGGGTGACGATGGTGTATGATGCAGGCGATGATGGTGTATGATGCAGGTGACGATGGTGTATGATGCAGGTGACGATGGTGTATGATGCAGGTGACGCTGGTGTATGATGCAGGTGACGATGGTGTATGATGCAGGTGACGATGGTGTATGATGCAGGTGACGATGGTGTATGATGCAGGGTGTATGATGCAGGTGACGATGGTGTATGATGCAGGTGACGATGGTGTATGATGCAGGTGACGATGGTGTATGATGCAGGTGACGATGGTGTATGATGCAGGTGACGATGGTGTATGATGCAGGTGACGATGGTGTATGATGCAGGTGACGATGGTGTATGATGCAGGTGACGATGGTGTATGATGCAGGTGACGATGGTGTATGATGCAGGGTGTATGATGCAGGTGACGATGGTGTATGATGCAGGTGACGATGGTGTATGATGCAGGTGACGATGGTGTATGATGCAGGCGACGATGGTGTATGATGCAGGCGACGATGGTGTATGATGCAGGCGACGATGGTGTATGATGCAGGTGACGATGGTGTATGATGCAGGGTGTATGATGCAGGTGACGATGGTGTATGATGCAGGTGACGATGGTGTATGATGCAGGTGACGATGGTGTATGATGCAGGTGACGATGGTGTATGATGCAGGGTGTATGATGCAGGTGACGATGGTGTATGATGCAGGTGACGATGATGTATGATGCAGGTGACGATGGTGTATGATGCAGGTGACGATGGTGTATGATGCAGGTGACGATGGTGTATGATGCAGGTGACGATGGTGTATGATGCAGGTGACGATGGTGTGTGATGCAGGTGACGATGGTGTATGATGCAGGTGACGATGGTGTATGATGCAGGTGACGATGGTGTATGATGCAGGGTGTATGATGCAGGTGACGATGGTGTATGATGCAGGTGACGATGGTGTATGATGCAGGTGACGATGGTGTATGATGCAGGTGACGATGGTGTATGATGCAGGTGACGATGGTGTATGATGCAGGTGACGATGGTGTATGATGCAGGGTGTATGATGCAGGTGACGATGGTGTATGATGCAGGTGACGATGGTGTATGATGCAGGTGACGATGGTGTATGATGCAGGTGACGATGGTGTATGATGCAGGTGACGATGGTGTATGATGCAGGTGACGATGGTGTATGATGCGGGGTGTATGATGCAGGTGACGATGGTGTATGATGCAGGTGACGATGGTGTATGATGCAGGTGACGATGGTGTATGATGCAGGTGACGATGGTGTATGATGCAGGTGACGATGGTGTATGATGCAGGTGACGATGGTGTATGATGCAGGTGACGATGGTGTATGATGCAGGTGACGATGGTGTATGATGCAGGGTGTATGATGCAGGTGACGCTGGTGTATGATGCAGGTGACGATGGTGTATGATGCAGGTGACGATGGTGTATGATGCAGGCGACGATGGTGTATGATGCAGGCGACGATGGTGTATGATGCAGGTGACGATGGTGTATGATGCAGGTGACGATAGTGTATGATGCAGGCGACGATGGTGTATGATGCAGGTGACGATGATGCAGGTGACGATGGTGTATGATGCAGGTGACGATGGTGTATGATGCAGGGTGTATGATGCAGGCGACGATGGTGTATGATGCAGGGTGTTTGATGCAGGTGACGATGATGCAGGTGACGATGGTGTATGATGCAGGGTGTATGATGCAGGCGACGATGGTGTATGATGCAGGGTGTTTGATGCAGGTGACGATGATGCAGGTGACGATGGTGTATGATACAGGTGACGATGGTGTATGATGCAGGGTGTATGATGCAGGTGACGATGGTGTATGATGCAGGTGACGATGGTGTATGATGCAGGGTGTATGATGCAGGGTGACGATGGTGTATGATGCAGGTGACGATGGTGTATGATGCAGGGTGTATGATGCAGGGTGACGATGGTGTATGATGCAGGTGACGATGGTGTATGATGCAGGGTGTATGATGCAGGGTGACGATGGTGTATGATGCAGGTGACGATGGTGTATGATGCAGGTGACGATGGTGTATGATGCAGGCGACGATGGTGTATGATGCAGGTGACGATGGTGTATGATGCAGGGTGTATGATGCAGGTGACGATGGTGACGATGATGCAGGTGACGATGGTGTATGATGCAGGCGACGATGGTGTATGATGCAGGTGACGATGGTGTATGATGCAGGTGACGATGATGCAGGTGACGATGGTGTATGATGCAGGTGACGATGATGCAGGTGATGATGGTGTATGATGCAGGTGACGATGGTGTATGATGCAGGCGACGATGGTGTATGATGCAGGTGACGATGGTGTATGATGCAGGTGACGATGGTGTATGATGCAGGTGACGATGGTGTATGATGCAGGCGACGATGGTGTATGATGCAGGTGACGATGGTGTATGATGCAGGTGACGATGATGCAGGTGACGATGGTGTATGATGCAGGTGACGATGGTGTATGATGCAGGTGACGATGATGCAGGTGATGATGGTGTATGATGCAGGTGACGATGGTGTATGATGCAGGTGACGATGGTGTATGATGCAGGTGACGATGGTGTATGATGCAGGTGACGATGGTGTATGATGCAGGGTGTATGATGCAGGTGACGATGGTGTATGATGCAGGTGACGATGGTGTATGATGCAGGTGACGATGGTGTATGATGCAGGTGACGATGGTGTATGATGCAGGTGACGATGATGTATGATGCAGGTGACGATGGTGTATGATGCAGGGTGTATGATGCAGGTGACGATGGTGTATGATGCAGGTGACGATGGTGTATGATGCAGGTGACGATGGTGTATGATGCAGGCGACGATGGTGTATGATGCAGGCGACGATGGTGTATGATGCAGGCGACGATGGTGTATGATGCAGGTGACGATGGTGTATGATGCAGGTGACGATGGTGTATGATGCAGGTGACGATGGTGTATGATGCAGGGTGTATGATGCAGGGTGACGATGGTGTATGATGCAGGTGACGATGGTGTATGATGCAGGGTGTATGATGCAGGGTGACGATGGTGTATGATGCAGGTGACGATGGTGTATGATGCAGGGTGTATGATGCAGGGTGACGATGGTGTATGATGCAGGTGACGATGGTGTATGATGCAGGTGACGATGGTGTATGATGCAGGCGACGATGGTGTATGATGCAGGTGACGATGGTGTATGATGCAGGGTGTATGATGCAGGTGACGATGGTGACGATGATGCAGGTGACGATGGTGTATGATGCAGGCGACGATGGTGTATGATGCAGGTGACGATGGTGTATGATGCAGGTGACGATGATGCAGGTGACGATGGTGTATGATGCAGGTGACGATGATGCAGGTGATGATGGTGTATGATGCAGGTGACGATGGTGTATGATGCAGGTGACGATGGTGTATGATGCAGGGTGTATGATGCAGGTGACGATGGTGTATGATGCAGGTGACGATGGTGTATGATGCAGGTGACGATGGTGTATGATGCAGGTGACGATGGTGTATGATGCAGGTGACGATGGTGTATGATGCAGGTGACGATGGTGTATGATGCAGGTGACGATGGTGTATGATGCAGGTGACGATGGTGTATGATGCAGGTGACGATGGTGTATGATGCAGGGTGTATGATGCAGGTGACGATGGTGTATGATGCAGGTGACGATGGTGTATGATGCAGGTGACGATGGTGTATGATGCAGGCGACGATGGTGTATGATGCAGGCGACGATGGTGTATGATGCAGGCGACGATGGTGTATGATGCAGGTGACGATGGTGTATGATGCAGGGTGTATGATGCAGGTGACGATGGTGTATGATGCAGGTGACGATGGTGTATGATGCAGGTGACGATGGTGTATGATGCAGGTGACGATGGTGTATGATGCAGGGTGTATGATGCAGGTGACGATGGTGTATGATGCAGGTGACGATGATGTATGATGCAGGTGACGATGGTGTATGATGCAGGTGACGATGGTGTATGATGCAGGTGACGATGGTGTATGATGCAGGTGACGATGGTGTATGATGCAGGTGACGATGGTGTGTGATGCAGGTGACGATGGTGTATGATGCAGGTGACGATGGTGTATGATGCAGGTGACGATGGTGTATGATGCAGGGTGTATGATGCAGGTGACGATGGTGTATGATGCAGGTGACGATGGTGTATGATGCAGGTGACGATGGTGTATGATGCAGGTGACGATGGTGTATGATGCAGGTGACGATGGTGTATGATGCAGGTGACGATGGTGTATGATGCAGGGTGTATGATGCAGGTGACGATGGTGTATGATGCAGGTGACGATGGTGTATGATGCAGGTGACGATGGTGTATGATGCAGGTGACGATGGTGTATGATGCAGGTGACGATGGTGTATGATGCAGGTGACGATGGTGTATGATGCGGGGTGTATGATGCAGGTGACGATGGTGTATGATGCAGGTGACGATGGTGTATGATGCAGGTGACGATGGTGTATGATGCAGGTGACGATGGTGTATGATGCAGGTGACGATGGTGTATGATGCAGGTGACGATGGTGTATGATGCAGGTGACGATGGTGTATGATGCAGGTGACGATGGTGTATGATGCAGGGTGTATGATGCAGGTGACGCTGGTGTATGATGCAGGTGACGATGGTGTATGATGCAGGTGACGATGGTGTATGATGCAGGCGACGATGGTGTATGATGCAGGCGACGATGGTGTATGATGCAGGTGACGATGGTGTATGATGCAGGTGACGATAGTGTATGATGCAGGCGACGATGGTGTATGATGCAGGTGACGATGATGCAGGTGACGATGGTGTATGATGCAGGTGACGATGGTGTATGATGCAGGGTGTATGATGCAGGCGACGATGGTGTATGATGCAGGGTGTTTGATGCAGGTGACGATGATGCAGGTGACGATGGTGTATGATGCAGGGTGTATGATGCAGGCGACGATGGTGTATGATGCAGGGTGTTTGATGCAGGTGACGATGATGCAGGTGACGATGGTGTATGATACAGGTGACGATGGTGTATGATGCAGGGTGTATGATGCAGGTGACGATGGTGTATGATGCAGGTGACGATGGTGTATGATGCAGGGTGTATGATGCAGGGTGACGATGGTGTATGATGCAGGTGACGATGGTGTATGATGCAGGGTGTATGATGCAGGGTGACGATGGTGTATGATGCAGGTGACGATGGTGTATGATGCAGGGTGTATGATGCAGGGTGACGATGGTGTATGATGCAGGTGACGATGGTGTATGATGCAGGTGACGATGGTGTATGATGCAGGCGACGATGGTGTATGATGCAGGTGACGATGGTGTATGATGCAGGGTGTATGATGCAGGTGACGATGGTGACGATGATGCAGGTGACGATGGTGTATGATGCAGGCGACGATGGTGTATGATGCAGGTGACGATGGTGTATGATGCAGGTGACGATGATGCAGGTGACGATGGTGTATGATGCAGGTGACGATGATGCAGGTGATGATGGTGTATGATGCAGGTGACGATGGTGTATGATGCAGGCGACGATGGTGTATGATGCAGGTGACGATGGTGTATGATGCAGGTGACGATGGTGTATGATGCAGGTGACGATGGTGTATGATGCAGGCGACGATGGTGTATGATGCAGGTGACGATGGTGTATGATGCAGGTGACGATGATGCAGGTGACGATGGTGTATGATGCAGGTGACGATGGTGTATGATGCAGGTGACGATGATGCAGGTGATGATGGTGTATGATGCAGGTGACGATGGTGTATGATGCAGGTGACGATGGTGTATGATGCAGGTGACGATGGTGTATGATGCAGGTGACGATGGTGTATGATGCAGGGTGTATGATGCAGGTGACGATGGTGTATGATGCAGGTGACGATGGTGTATGATGCAGGTGACGATGGTGTATGATGCAGGTGACGATGGTGTATGATGCAGGTGACGATGATGTATGATGCAGGTGACGATGGTGTATGATGCAGGGTGTATGATGCAGGTGACGATGGTGTATGATGCAGGTGACGATGGTGTATGATGCAGGTGACGATGGTGTATGATGCAGGCGACGATGGTGTATGATGCAGGCGACGATGGTGTATGATGCAGGCGACGATGGTGTATGATGCAGGTGACGATGGTGTATGATGCAGGTGACGATGGTGTATGATGCAGGTGACGATGGTGTATGATGCAGGGTGTATGATGCAGGTGACGATGGTGTATGATGCAGGTGACGATGGTGTATGATGCAGGTGACGATGGTGTATGATGCAGGTGACGATGGTGTATGATGCAGGTGACGATGGTGTATGATGCAGGTGACGATGGTGTATGATGCAGGGTGTATGATGCAGGTGACGATGGTGTATGATGCAGGCGATGATGGTGTATGATGCAGGTGACGATGGTGTATGATGCAGGTGACGATGGTGTATGATGCAGGCGATGATGGTGTATGATGCAGGCGACGATGGTGTATGATGCAGGTGACGATGGTGTATGATGCAGGTGACGATGGTGTATGATGCAGGTGACGATGGTGTATGATGCAGGTGACGATGGTGTATGATGCAGGTGACGATGGTGTATGATGCAGGTGACGATGGTGTATGATGCAGGTGACGATGGTGTATGATGCAGGTGACGATGGTGTATGATGCAGGTGACGATGGTGTATGATGCAGGCGACGATGGTGTATGATGCAGGCGACGATGGTGTATGATGCAGACGACGATGGTGTGTGATGCAGGTGACGATGGTGTATGATGCAGGGTGTATGATGCAGGTGACGATGGTGTATGATGCAGGGTGTATGATGCAGGTGACGATGGTGTATGATGCAGGTGACGATGGTGTATGATGCAGGGTGTATGATGCAGGTGACGATGGTGTATGATGCAGGTGACGATGGTGTATGATGCAGGGTGTATGATGCAGGTGACGATGGTGACGATGATGCAGGTGACGATGGTGTATGATGCAGGCGACGATGGTGTATGATGCAGGTGACGATGGTGTATGATGCAGGTGACGATGATGCAGGTGACGATGGTGTATGATGCAGGTGACGATGATGCAGGTGATGATGGTGTATGATGCAGGTGACGATGGTGTATGATGCAGGCGACGATGGTGTATGATGCAGGTGACGATGGTGTATGATGCAGGTGACGATGGTGTATGATGCAGGTGACGATGGTGTATGATGCAGGCGACGATGGTGTATGATGCAGGTGACGATGGTGTATGATGCAGGTGACGATGATGCAGGTGACGATGGTGTATGATGCAGGTGACGATGGTGTATGATGCAGGTGACGATGATGCAGGTGATGATGGTGTATGATGCAGGTGACGATGGTGTATGATGCAGGTGACGATGGTGTATGATGCAGGCGACGATGGTGTATGATGCAGGTGACGATGGTGTATGATGCAGGCGATGATGGTGTATGATGCAGGTGACGATGGTGTATGATGCAGGTGACGATGGTGTATGATGCAGGTGACGATGGTGTATGATGCAGGCGACGATGGTGTATGATGCAGGTGACGATGGTGTATGATGCAGGTGACGATGGTGTATGATGCAGGCGACGATGGTGTATGATGCAGTTGACGATGGTGTATGATGCAGGTGACGATGGTGTATGATGCAGGTGACGATGGTGTATGATGCAGGGTGTATGATGCAGGTGACGATGGTGTATGATGCAGGTGACGATGGTGTATGATGCAGGTGACGATGGTGTATGATGCAGGCGACGATGGTGTATGATGCAGGTGACGATGGTGTATGATGCAGGGTGTATGATGCAGGTGACGATGGTGTATGATGCAGGGTGTATGATACAGGCGACGATGGTGTATGATGCAGGCGACGATGGTGTATGATGCAGGTGACGATGGTGTATGATGCAGGTGACGATGGTGTATGATGCAGGGTGTATGATGCAGGCGACGATGGTGTATGATGCAGGTGACGATGGTGTATGATGCAGGTGACGATGGTGTATGATGCAGGTGACGATGGTGTATGATGCAGGTGACGATGGTGTATGATGCAGGTGACGATGGTGTATGATGCAGGGTGTATGATGCAGGTGACGATGGTGTATGATGCAGGTGACGATGGTGTATGATGCAGGTGACGATGATGCAGGTGATGATGGTGTATGATGCAGGCGACGATGGTGTATGATGCAGGTGACGATGGTGTATGATGCAGGTGCCGATGGTGTATGATGCAGGCGACGATGGTGTATGATGCAGGTGACGATGGTGTATGATGCAGGGTGACGATGGTGTATGATGCAGGCGATGATGGTGTATGATGCAGGTGACGATGGTGTATGATGCAGGTGACGATGGTGTATGATGCAGGTGACGCTGGTGTATGATGCAGGTGACGATGGTGTATGATGCAGGTGACGATGGTGTATGATGCAGGTGACGATGGTGTATGATGCAGGGTGTATGATGCAGGTGACGATGGTGTATGATGCAGGTGACGATGGTGTATGATGCAGGTGACGATGGTGTATGATGCAGGGTGTATGATGCAGGTGACGATGGTGTATGATGCAGGTGACGATGGTGTATGATGCAGGGTGTATGATGCAGGTGACGATGGTGTATGATGCAGGTGACGATGGTGTATGATGCAGGCGACGATGGTGTATGATGCAGGCGACGATGGTGTATGATGCAGGTGACGTTGGTGTATGATGCAGGTGACGATGGTGTATGATGCAGGGTGTATGATGCAGGTGACGCTGGTGTATGATGCAGGTGACGATGGTGTATGATGCAGGTGACGATGGTGTATGATGCAGGCGACGATGGTGTATGATGCAGGCGACGATGGTGTATGATGCAGGTGACGATGGTGTATGATGCAGGTGACGATAGTGTATGATGCAGGCGACGATGGTGTATGATGCAGGTGACGATGGTGCAGGTGACGATGGTGTATGATGCAGGTGACGATGGTGTATGATGCAGGGTGTATGATGCAGGCGACGATGGTGTATGATGCAGGGTGTATGATGCAGGTGACGATGATGCAGGTGACGATGGTGTATGATACAGGTGACGATGGTGTATGATGCAGGGTGTATGATGCAGGTGACGATGGTGTATGATGCAGGTGACGATGGTGTATGATGCAGGGTGTATGATGCAGGGTGACGATGGTGTATGATGCAGGTGACGATGGTGTATGATGCAGGGTGTATGATGCAGGGTGACGATGGTGTATGATGCAGGTGACGATGGTGTATGATGCAGGGTGTATGATGCAGGGTGACGATGGTGTATGATGCAGGTGACGATGGTGTATGATGCAGGTGACGATGGTGTATGATGCAGGCGACGATGGTGTATGATGCAGGTGACGATGGTGTATGATGCAGGGTGTATGATGCAGGTGACGATGGTGACGATGATGCAGGTGACGATGGTGTATGATGCAGGCGACGATGGTGTATGATGCAGGTGACGATGGTGTATGATGCAGGTGACGATGATGCAGGTGACGATGGTGTATGATGCAGGTGACGATGATGCAGGTGATGATGGTGTATGATGCAGGTGACGATGGTGTATGATGCAGGCGACGATGGTGTATGATGCAGGTGACGATGGTGTATGATGCAGGTGACGATGGTGTATGATGCAGGTGACGATGGTGTATGATGCAGGCGACGATGGTGTATGATGCAGGTGACGATGGTGTATGATGCAGGTGACGATGATGCAGGTGACGATGGTGTATGATGCAGGTGACGATGGTGTATGATGCAGGTGACGATGATGCAGGTGATGATGGTGTATGATGCAGGTGACGATGGTGTATGATGCAGGTGACGATGGTGTATGATGCAGGTGACGATGGTGTATGATGCAGGTGACGATGGTGTATGATGCAGGGTGTATGATGCAGGTGACGATGGTGTATGATGCAGGTGACGATGGTGTATGATGCAGGTGACGATGGTGTATGATGCAGGTGACGATGGTGTATGATGCAGGTGACGATGGTGTATGATGCAGGTGACGATGGTGTATGATGCAGGGTGTATGATGCAGGTGACGATGGTGTATGATGCAGGTGACGATGGTGTATGATGCAGGTGACGATGGTGTATGATGCCGGCGACGATGGTGTATGATGCAGGCGACGATGGTGTATGATGCAGGCGACGATGGTGTATGATGCAGGTGACGATGGTGTATGATGCAGGGTGTATGATGCAGGTGACGATGGTGTATGATGCAGGTGACGATGGTGTATGATGCAGGTGACGATGGTGTATGATGCAGGTGACGATGGTGTATGATGCAGGGTGTATGATGCAGGTGACGATGGTGTATGATGCAGGTGACGATGGTGTATGATGCAGGTGACGATGGTGTATGATGCAGGTGACGATGGTGTATGATGCAGGTGACGATGGTGTATGATGCAGGGTGTATGATGCAGGTGACGATGGTGTATGATGCAGGCGACGATGGTGTATGATGCAGGTGACGATGGTGTATGATGCAGGTGACGATGGTGTATGATGCAGGTGACGATGGTGTATGATGCAGGTGACGATGGTGTATGATGCAGGTGACGATGGTGTATGATGCAGGTGACGATGGTGTATGATGCAGGTGACGATGGTGTATGATGCAGGTGACGATGGTGTATGATGCAGGTGACGATGGTGTATGATGCAGGGTGTATGATGCAGGTGACGATGGTGTATGATGCAGGTGACGATGGTGCATGATGCAGGTGACGATGGTGTATGATGCAGGTGACGATGGTGTATGATGCAGGTGACGATGGTGTATGATGCAGGTGACGATGGTGTATGATGCAGGTGACGATGGTGTATGATGCAGGTGACGATGGTGTATGATGCAGGTGACGATGGTGTATGATGCAGGTGACGATGGTGTATGATGCAGGTGACGATGGTGTATGATGCAGGTGACGATGGTGTATGATGCAGGTGACGATGGTGTATGATGCAGGTGACGATGGTGTATGATGCAGGTGACGATGGTGTATGATGCAGGTGACGATGGTGTATGATGCAGGTGACGATGGTGTATGATGCAGGGTGTATGATGCAGGTGACGATGGTGTATGATGCAGGTGACGATGGTGTATGATGCAGGTGACGATGGTGTATGATGCAGGTGACGATGGTGTATGATGCAGGTGACGATGGTGTATGATGCAGGTGACGATGGTGTATGATGCAGGTGACGATGGTGTATGATGCAGGGTGTATGATGCAGGTGACGATGGTGTATGATGCAGGTGACGATGGTGTATGATGCAGGTGACGATGGTGTATGATGCAGGTGACGATGGTGTATGATGCAGGTGACGATGGTGTATGATGCAGGGTGTATGATGCAGGTGACGATGGTGTATGATGCAGGCGACGATGGTGTATGATGCAGGTGACGATGGTGTATGATGCAGGTGACGATGGTGTATGATGCAGGTGACGATGGTGTATGATGCAGGTGACGATGGTGTATGATGCAGGTGACGATGGTGTATGATGCAGGTGACGATGGTGTATGATGCAGGTGACGATGGTGTATGATGCAGGTGACGATGGTGTATGATGCAGGTGACGATGGTGTATGATGCAGGGTGTATGATGCAGGTGACGATGGTGTATGATGCAGGTGACGATGGTGCATGATGCAGGTGACGATGGTGTATGATGCAGGTGACGATGGTGTATGATGCAGGTGACGATGGTGTATGATGCAGGTGACGATGGTGTATGATGCAGGTGACGATGGTGTATGATGCAGGTGACGATGGTGTATGATGCAGGTGACGATGGTGTATGATGCAGGTGACGATGGTGTATGATGCAGGTGACGATGGTGTATGATGCAGGTGACGATGGTGTATGATGCAGGTGACGATGGTGTATGATGCAGGTGACGATGGTGTATGATGCAGGTGACGATGGTGTATGATGCAGGTGACGATGGTGTATGATGCAGGTGACGATGGTGTATGATGCAGGGTGTATGATGCAGGTGACGATGGTGTATGATGCAGGTGACGATGGTGTATGATGCAGGTGACGATGGTGTATGATGCAGGTGACGATGGTGTATGATGCAGGTGACGATGGTGTATGATGCAGGTGACGATGGTGTATGATGCAGGTGACGATGGTGTATGATGCAGGTGACGATGGTGTATGATGCAGGTGACGATGGTGTATGATGCAGGGTGTATGATGCAGGTGACGATGGTGTATGATGCAGGTGACGATGGTGTATGATGCAGGTGACGATGGTGTATGATGCAGGTGACGATGGTGTATGATGCAGGGTGTATGATGCAGGTGACGATGGTGTATGATGCAGGTGACGATGGTGTATGATGCAGGTGACGATGGTGTATGATGCAGGTGACGATGGTGTATGATGCAGGTGACGATGGTGTATGATGCAGGTGACGATGGTGTATGATGCAGGTGACGATGGTGTATGATGCAGGTGACGATGGTGTATGATGCAGGTGACGATGGTGTATGATGCAGGATGTATGATGCAGGTGACGATGGTGTATGATGCAGGTGACGATGGTGTATGATGCAGGTGACGATGGTGTATGATGCAGGTGACGATGGTGTATGATGCAGGTGACGATGGTGTATGATGCAGGTGACGATGGTGTATGATGCAGGGTGTATGGTGCAGGTGACGATGGTGTATGATGCAGGTGACGATGGTGTATGATGCAGGTGACGATGGTGTATGATGCAGGTGACGATGGTGTATGATGCGGGGTGTATGATGCAGGTGACGATGGTGTATGATGCAGGTGACGATGGTGTATGATGCAGGTGACGATGGTGTATGATGCAGGTGACGATGGTGTATGATGCAGGTGACGATGGTGTATGATGCAGGTGACGATGGTGTATGATGCAGGTGACGATGGTGTATGATGCAGGGTGTATGATGCAGGTGACGCTGGTGTATGATGCAGGTGACGATGGTGTATGATGCAGGTGACGATGGTGTATGATGCAGGCGACGATGGTGTATGATGCAGGCGACGATGGTGTATGATGCAGGTGACGATGGTGTATGATGCAGGTGACGATAGTGTATGATGCAGGCGACGATGGTGTATGATGGAGGTGACGATGATGCAGGTGATGATGGTGTATGATGCAGGTGACGATGGTGTATGATGCAGGGTGTATGATGCAGGCGACGATGGTGTATGATGCAGGGTGTATGATGCAGGTGACGATGATGCAGGTGACGATGGTGTATGATGCAGGTGACGATGGTGTATGATGCAGGGTGTATGATGCAGGTGACGATGGTGTATGATGCAGGTGACGATGGTGTATGATGCAGGGTGTATGATGCAGGGTGACGATGGTGTATGATGCAGGTGACGATGGTGTATGATGCAGGGTGTATGATGCAGGGTGACGATGGTGTATGATGCAGGTGACGATGGTGTATGATGCAGGGTGTATGATGCAGGGTGACGATGGTGTATGATGCAGGTGACGATGGTGTATGATGCAGGTGACGATGGTGTATGATGCAGGCGACGATGGTGTATGATGCAGGTGACGATGGTGTATGATGCAGGGTGTATGATGCAGGTGACGATGGTGACGATGATGCAGGTGACGATGGTGTATGATGCAGGCGACGATGGTGTATGATGCAGGTGACGATGGTGTATGATGCAGGTGACGATGATGCAGGTGACGATGATGCAGGTGACGATGGTGTATGATGCAGGTGACGATGATGCAGGTGATGATGGTGTATGATGCAGGTGACGATGGTGTATGATGCAGGCGACGATGGTGTATGATGCAGGTGACGATGGTGTATGATGCAGGTGACGATGGTGTATGATGCAGGTGACGATGGTGTATGATGCAGGCGACGATGGTGTATGATGCAGGTGACGATGGTGTATGATGCAGGTGACGATGATGCAGGTGACGATGGTGTATGATGCAGGTGACGATGGTGTATGATGCAGGTGACGATGATGCAGGTGATGATGGTGTATGATGCAGGTGACGATGGTGTATGATGCAGGTGACGATGGTGTATGATGCAGGCGACGATGGTGTATGATGCAGGTGACGATGGTGTATGATGCAGGCGATGATGGTGTATGATGCAGGTGACGATGGTGTATGATGCAGGTGACGATGGTGTATGATGCAGGTGACGATGGTGTATGATGCAGGCGACGATGGTGTATGATGCAGGTGACGATGGTGTATGATGCAGGTGACGATGGTGTATGATGCAGGCGACGATGGTGTATGATGCAGTTGACGATGGTGTATGATGCAGGTGACGATGGTGTATGATGCAGGTGACGATGGTGTATGATGCAGGGTGTATGATGCAGGTGACGATGGTGTATGATGCAGGTGACGATGGTGTATGATGCAGGTGACGATGGTGTATGATGCAGGCGACGATGGTGTATGATGCAGGTGACGATGGTGTATGATGCAGGGTGTATGATGCAGGTGACGATGGTGTATGATGCAGGTGACGATGGTGTATGATGCAGGGTGTATGATGCAGGTGACGATGGTGTATGATGCAGGGTGTATGATACAGGCGACGATGGTGTATGATGCAGGCGACGATGGTGTATGATGCAGGTGACGATGGTGTATGATGCAGGTGACGATGGTGTATGATGCAGGGTGTATGATGCAGGCGACGATGGTGTATGATGCAGGTGACGATGGTGTATGATGCAGGTGACGATGGTGTATGATGCAGGTGACGATGGTGTATGATGCAGGTGACTATGGTGTATGATGCAGGTGACGATGGTGTATGATGCAGGGTGTATGATGCAGGTGACGATGGTGTATGATGCAGGTGACGATGGTGTATGATGCAGGTGACGATGATGCAGGTGATGATGGTGTATGATGCAGGCGACGATGGTGTATGATGCAGGTGACGATGGTGTATGATGCAGGTGCCGATGGTGTATGATGCAGGCGACGATGGTGTATGATGCAGGTGACGATGGTGTATGATGCAGGGTGACGATGGTGTATGATGCAGGCGATGATGGTGTATGATGCAGGTGACGATGGTGTATGATGCAGGTGACGCTGGTGCATGATGCAGGTGAGGATGGTGTATGATGCAGGTGACGATGGTGTATGATGCAGGGTGTATGATGCAGGTGACGATGGTGTATGATGCAGGTGACGATGGTGTATGATGCAGGTGACGATGGTGTATGATGCAGGTGACGATGGTGTATGATGCAGGTGACGATGGTGTATGATGCAGGTGACGATGGTGTATGATGCAGGTGACGATGGTGTATGATGCAGGTGACGATGGTGTATGATGCAGGTGACGATGGTGTATGATGCAGGGTGTATGATGCAGGTGACGATGGTGTATGATGCAGGTGACGATGGTGTATGATGCAGGTGACGATGGTGTATGATGCAGGTGACGATGGTGTATGATGCAGGCGACGATGGTGTATGATGCAGGCGACGATGGTGTATGATGCAGGCGACGATGGTGTATGATGCAGGTGACGATGGTGTATGATGCAGGGTGTATGATGCAGGTGACGATGGTGTATGATGCAGGTGACGATGGTGTATGATGCAGGTGACGATGGTGTATGATGCAGGTGACGATGGTGTATGATGCAGGGTGTATGATGCAGGTGACGATGGTGTATGATGCAGGTGACGATGGTGTATGATGCAGGTGACGATGGTGTATGATGCAGGTGACGATGGTGTATGATGCAGGTGACGATGGTGTATGATGCAGGTGACGATGGTGTATGATGCAGGTGACGATGGTGTATGATGCAGGTGACGATGGTGTATGATGCAGGTGACGATGGTGTATGATGCAGGGTGTATGATGCAGGTGACGATGGTGTATGATGCAGGTGACGATGGTGTATGATGCAGGTGACGATGGTGTATGATGCAGGTGACGATGGTGTATGATGCAGGTGACGATGGTGTATGATGCAGGTGACGATGGTGTATGATGCAGGGTGTATGATGCAGGTGACGATGGTGTATGATGCAGGTGACGATGGTGTATGATGCAGGTGACGATGGTGTATGATGCAGGTGACGATGGTGTATGATGCAGGTGACGATGGTGTATGATGCAGGTGACGATGGTGTATGATGCAGGTGACGATGGTGTATGATGCAGGTGACGATGGTGTATGATGTGGGGTGTATGATGCAGGTGACAATGGTGTATGATGCAGGTGACGATGGTGTATGATGCAGGTGACGATGGTGTATGATGCAGGTGACGATGGTGTATGATGCAGGTGACGATGGTGTATGATGCAGGTGACGATGGTGTATGATGCAGGTGACGATGGTGTATGATGCAGGTGACGATGGTGTATGATGCAGGTGACGATGGTGTATGATGCAGGTGAACGATGTAGTATGATGCAGGTGACGATGGTGTATGATGCAGGCGACGATGTGTATGATGCAGGTGATGGTGTATGATGCAGGTGACGATAGGTGTATGATGGCAGGCGACGATGGTGTATTGATGCAGGTGACGATGATGCAGGTGACGATGGTGTATGATGCAGTGCGACGTGGTATGATGCTGGTGTATGATGCAGGCGACGATGGTGTATGATGCAGGGTGTCATGATGCAGGTGATGATGCAGTGACGATGGTGTATAGATGCATGGTGTATGATGCAGGGTGTATGATGCAGGTGACGATGGTATGATCAGTGTAAGATGCAGGTGACGATGGTGTATGATGCAGGTGTCTGATGCAGTTGACGATGGTGTATGATGCAGGGTGACGATGGTGTATGATGCAGGGGATGTGATGATGCAGGTGACAGGGATGATGCAGGGTGTATGATGCAGGGTGACGATGGTGTATGATGCAGGTGACGATGGTGTGATGCAGGTGACGATGGTGTATGATGCAGGCACGATGGTGTATGATGCAGTGCGATGGTGTATGATGCAGGGTGTATGATGCAGGTGACGATGGTGACGATGATGGCGAGGTGATGACAGGGGACGATGGGTATGATGCAGGTGACGATGGTGTATGATGCAGGTTGACGAATGATGCAT
The DNA here is from genome assembly GCA_036785665.1 of Chirona hameri. Classification (NCBI taxonomy): domain Eukaryota; kingdom Metazoa; phylum Arthropoda; class Thecostraca; order Balanomorpha; family Balanidae; genus Chirona; species Chirona hameri. The sequence goes on from JAXIVJ010001707.1 coordinate 77,986, forward strand.
GTGATGATGCAGGTGACGATTGGTGTATGATGCAGGACGATGTATGATGACTCGATGGTGTATGATGCAGTGACGATGGTGTATGATGCAGGGACGATGGTGTATGATGCAGGTGACGATGGTGTATGATGCAGGCGACGATGGTGTATGATGCAGGTGACGATGGTGTATGATGCAGGTGACGATGATGCAGGTGACGATGGTGTATGATGCAGGTGACGATGGTGTATGATGCAGGTGACGATGATGCAGGTGATGATGGTGTATGATGCAGGTGACGATGGTGTATGATGCAGGTGACGATGGTGTATGATGCAGGTGACGATGGTGTATGATGCAGGTGACGATGGTGTATGATGCAGGGTGTATGATGCAGGTGACGATGGTGTATGATGCAGGTGACGATGGTGTATGATGCAGGTGACGATGGTGTATGATGCAGGTGACGATGGTGTATGATGCAGGTGACGATGGTGTATGATGCAGGTGACGATGGTGTATGATGCAGGGTGTATGATGCAGGTGACGATGGTGTATGATGCAGGTGACGATGGTGTATGATGCAGGTGACGATGGTGTATGATGCAGGCGACGATGGTGTATGATGCAGGCGACGATGGTGTATGATGCAGGTGACGATGGTGTATGATGCAGGGTGTATGATGCAGGTGACGATGGTGTATGATGCAGGTGACGATGGTGTATGATGCAGGTGACGATGGTGTATGATGCAGGTGACGATGGTGTATGATGCAGGGTGTATGATGCAGGTGACGATGGTGTATGATGCAGGTGACGATGGTGTATGATGCAGGTGACGATGGTGTATGATGCAGGTGACGATGGTGTATGATGCAGGGTGTATGATGCAGGTGACGATGGTGTATGATGCAGGCGACGATGGTGTATGATGCAGGTGACGATGGTGTATGATGCAGGTGACGATGGTGTATGATGCAGGTGACGATGGTGTATGATGCAGTTGACGATGGTGTATGATGCAGGTGACGATGGTGTATGATGCAGGTGACGATGGTGTATGATGCAGGTGACGATGGTGTATGATGCAGGTGACGATGGTGTATGATGCAGGTGACGATGGTGTATGATGCAGGTGACGATGGTGTATGATGCAGGTGACGATGGTGTATGATGCAGGTGACGATGGTGTATGATGCAGGTGACGATGGTGTATGATGCAGGGTGTATGATGCAGGTGACGATGGTCTATGATGCAGGTGACGATGGTGTATGATGCAGGTGACGATGGTGTATGATGCAGGTGACGATGGTGTATGATGCAGGTGACGATGGTGTATGATGCAGGTGACGATGGTGTATGATGCAGGTGACGATGGTGTATGATGCAGGTGACGATGGTGTATGATGCAGGTGACGATGGTGTATGATGCAGGTGACGATGGTGTATGATGCAGGTGACGATGGTGTATGATGCAGGTGACGATGGTGTATGATGCAGGTGACGATGGTGTATGATGCAGGTGACGATGGTGTATGATGCAGGTGACGATGGTGTATGATGCAGGTGACGATGGTGTATGATGCAGGGTGTATGATGCAGGTGACGATGGTGTATGATGCAGGTGACGATGGTGTATGATGCAGGTGACGATGGTGTATGATGCAGGTGACGATGGTGTATGATGCAGGTGACGATGGTGTATGATGCAGGTGACGATGGTGTATGATGCAGGTGACGATGGTGTATGATGCAGGTGACGATGGTGTATGATGCAGGTGACGATGGTGTATGATGCAGGTGACGATGGTGTATGATGCAGGGTGTATGATGCAGGTGACGATGGTGTATGATGCAGGTGACGATGGTGTATGATGCAGGTGACGATGGTGTATGATGCAGGTGACGATGGTGTATGATGCAGGGTGTATGATGCAGGTGACGATGGTGTATGATGCAGGTGACGATGGTGTATGATGCAGGTGACGATGGTGTATGATGCAGGTGACGATGGTGTATGATGCAGGTGACGATGGTGTATGATGCAGGTGACGATGGTGTATGATGCAGGTGACGATGGTGTATGATGCAGGTGACGATGGTGTATGATGCAGGTGACGATGGTGTATGATGCAGGGTGTATGATGCAGGTGACGATGGTGTATGATGCAGGTGACGATGGTGTATGATGCAGGTGACGATGGTGTATGATGCAGGCGACGATGGTGTATGATGCAGGCGACGATGGTGTATGATGCAGGCGACGATGGTGTATGATGCAGGTGACGATGGTGTATGATGCAGGGTGTATGATGCAGGTGACGATGGTGTATGATGCAGGTGACGATGGTGTATGATGCAGGTGACGATGGTGTATGATGCAGGTGACGATGGTGTATGATGCAGGGTGTATGATGCAGGTGACGATGGTGTATGATGCAGGTGACGATGGTGTATGATGCAGGTGACGATGGTGTATGATGCAGGTGACGATGGTGTATGATGCAGGTGACGATGGTGTATGATGCAGGTGACGATGGTGTATGATGCAGGTGACGATGGTGTATGATGCAGGTGACGATGGTGTATGATGCAGGGTGTATGATGCAGGTGACGATGGTGTATGATGCAGGTGACGATGGTGTATGATGCAGGTGACGATGGTGTTTGATGCAGGTGACGATGGTGTATGATGCAGGTGACGATGGTGTATGATGCAGGGTGTATGGTGCAGGTGACGATGGTGTATGATGCAGGTGACGATGGTGTATGATGCAGGTGACGATGGTGTATGATGCAGGTGACGATGGTGTATGATGCAGGTGACGATGGTGTATGATGCGGGGTGTATGATGCAGGTGACGATGGTGTATGATGCAGGTGACGATGGTGTATGATGCAGGTGACGATGGTGTATGATGCAGGTGACGATGGTGTATGATGCAGGTGACGATGGTGTATGATGCAGGTGACGATGGTGTATGATGCAGGTGACGATGGTGTATGATGCAGGGTGTATGATGCAGGTGACGCTGGTGTATGATGCAGGTGACGATGGTGTATGATGCAGGTGACGATGGTGTATGATGCAGGCGCCGATGGTGTATGATGCAGGCGACGATGGTGTATGATGCAGGTGACGATGGTGTATGATGCAGGTGACGATAGTGTGTGATGCAGGCGACGATGGTGTATGATGCAGGTGACGATGATGCAGGTGACGATGGTGTATGATGCAGGTGACGATGGTGTATGATGCAGGGTGTATGATGCAGGCGACGATGGTGTATGATGCAGGTGACGATGGTGTATGATGCAGGTGACGATGGTGTATGATGCAGGTGACGATGGTGTATGATGCAGGTGACGATGGCGACAAAATTATATAGTATCCCGTAAACCGTTCCAAACCGTTCATTTCCAAAAAATGTGCCCCATTCCCACCCGTTCACATACGGGATTCCGGCTCCATGAAGGGCTCTATACGGCACTACCGTGTACATGGTGAAGAAGAGCAGGGAGATGAAACGGAAGCACGGCATCCTGCCGGAGCTGCAGGGGATGGATCATCAAGGTCAGCGGGTCAACGATGACTTGCGGCCAAACGTTCTGGCTGTTTACGAGTCTCATGAGGTAAGCCGGATGTGCCCGGGGCAAAAGGACTGCTTTACGGTTCGGGACAAGGATGGAGTAAGGGACAAAGTTCAGAAAAGACTTGTGCTGGGAAGCCTGCGGGAAATATATAACCTCTACAAAACAGAATGAGAGCAACTCAAAGATTGGCTTCTCCACTTTCGCCACCCTGCGTGCTGGTTCGGAGCAGTGGCACACACTCTGTTTGCGTGTGTACCTATCACCAAAACCCTCCTCCTAGCAGCTCTCGACCTGCCGCGATTGACCTGTGCAGATTGAATGGACCATGCAGTGTGCGACTCGGAAAATAGAGACTGCATGATGCACGCATGTGACCAGTACCCTCGTGAGGAGAGTGTGATGGGCTTCCTGAAAATGATGGTGTATGATGCAGATGACGATGGTGTATGATGCAGGCGACGATGGTGTATGATGCAGGCGACGATGGTGTATGATGCAGGTGACGATGGTGTATGATGCAGGCGACGATGGTGTATGATGCAGGCGACGATGGTGTATGATGCAGGCGACGATGGTGTATGATGCAGGTGACGATGGTGTATGATGCAGGCGACGATGGTGTATGATGCAGGCGACGATGGTGTATGATGCAGGTGACGATGGTGTATGATGCAGGTGACGATGGTGTATGATGCAGGTGACGATGGTGTATGATGCAGGTGACGATGGTGTATGATGCAGGTGACGATGGTGTATGATGCAGGTGACGATGGTGTATGATGCAGGTGACGATGGTGTATGATGCAGGTGACGATGGTGTATGATGCAGGTGACGATGGTGTATGATGCAGGTGACGATGGTGTATGATGCAGGGTGTATGATGCAGGTGACGATGGTGTATGATGCAGGTGACGATGGTGTATGATGCAGGTGACGATGGTGTATGATGCAGGTGACGATGGTGTATGATGCAGGTGACGATGGTGTATGATGCAGGTGACGATGGTGTATGATGCAGGGTGTATGGTGCAGGTGACGATGGTGTATGATGCAGGTGACGATGGTGTATGATGCAGGTGACGATGGTGTATGATGCAGGTGACGATGGTGTATGATGCGGGGTGTATGATGCAGGTGACGATGGTGTATGATGCAGGTGACGATGGTGTATGATGCAGGTGACGATGGTGTATGATGCAGGTGACGATGGTGTATGATGCAGGTGACGATGGTGTATGATGCAGGTGACGATGGTGTATGATGCAGGTGACGATGGTGTATGATGCAGGGTGTATGATGCAGGTGACGCTGGTGTATGATGCAGGTGACGATGGTGTATGATGCAGGTGACGATGGTGTATGATGCAGGCGACGATGGTGTATGATGCAGGCGACGATGGTGTATGATGCAGGTGACGATGGTGTATGATGCAGGTGACGATAGTGTATGATGCAGGCGACGATGGTGTATGATGGAGGTGACGATGATGCAGGTGATGATGGTGTATGATGCAGGTGACGATGGTGTATGATGCAGGGTGTATGATGCAGGCGACGATGGTGTATGATGCAGGGTGTATGATGCAGGTGACGATGATGCAGGTGACGATGGTGTATGATGCAGGTGACGATGGTGTATGATGCAGGGTGTATGATGCAGGTGACGATGGTGTATGATGCAGGTGACGATGGTGTATGATGCAGGGTGTATGATGCAGGGTGACGATGGTGTATGATGCAGGTGACGATGGTGTATGATGCAGGGTGTATGATGCAGGGTGACGATGGTGTATGATGCAGGTGACGATGGTGTATGATGCAGGGTGTATGATGCAGGGTGACGATGGTGTATGATGCAGGTGACGATGGTGTATGATGCAGGTGACGATGGTGTATGATGCAGGCGACGATGGTGTATGATGCAGGTGACGATGGTGTATGATGCAGGGTGTATGATGCAGGTGACGATGGTGACGATGATGCAGGTGACGATGGTGTATGATGCAGGCGACGATGGTGTATGATGCAGGTGACGATGGTGTATGATGCAGGTGACGATGATGCAGGTGACGATGATGCAGGTGACGATGGTGTATGATGCAGGTGACGATGATGCAGGTGATGATGGTGTATGATGCAGGTGACGATGGTGTATGATGCAGGCGACGATGGTGTATGATGCAGGTGACGATGGTGTATGATGCAGGTGACGATGGTGTATGATGCAGGTGACGATGGTGTATGATGCAGGCGACGATGGTGTATGATGCAGGTGACGATGGTGTATGATGCAGGTGACGATGATGCAGGTGACGATGGTGTATGATGCAGGTGACGATGGTGTATGATGCAGGTGACGATGATGCAGGTGATGATGGTGTATGATGCAGGTGACGATGGTGTATGATGCAGGTGACGATGGTGTATGATGCAGGCGACGATGGTGTATGATGCAGGTGACGATGGTGTATGATGCAGGCGATGATGGTGTATGATGCAGGTGACGATGGTGTATGATGCAGGTGACGATGGTGTATGATGCAGGTGACGATGGTGTATGATGCAGGCGACGATGGTGTATGATGCAGGTGACGATGGTGTATGATGCAGGTGACGATGGTGTATGATGCAGGCGACGATGGTGTATGATGCAGTTGACGATGGTGTATGATGCAGGTGACGATGGTGTATGATGCAGGTGACGATGGTGTATGATGCAGGGTGTATGATGCAGGTGACGATGGTGTATGATGCAGGTGACGATGGTGTATGATGCAGGTGACGATGGTGTATGATGCAGGCGACGATGGTGTATGATGCAGGTGACGATGGTGTATGATGCAGGGTGTATGATGCAGGTGACGATGGTGTATGATGCAGGTGACGATGGTGTATGATGCAGGGTGTATGATGCAGGTGACGATGGTGTATGATGCAGGGTGTATGATACAGGCGACGATGGTGTATGATGCAGGCGACGATGGTGTATGATGCAGGTGACGATGGTGTATGATGCAGGTGACGATGGTGTATGATGCAGGGTGTATGATGCAGGCGACGATGGTGTATGATGCAGGTGACGATGGTGTATGATGCAGGTGACGATGGTGTATGATGCAGGTGACGATGGTGTATGATGCAGGTGACTATGGTGTATGATGCAGGTGACGATGGTGTATGATGCAGGGTGTATGATGCAGGTGACGATGGTGTATGATGCAGGTGACGATGGTGTATGATGCAGGTGACGATGATGCAGGTGATGATGGTGTATGATGCAGGCGACGATGGTGTATGATGCAGGTGACGATGGTGTATGATGCAGGTGCCGATGGTGTATGATGCAGGCGACGATGGTGTATGATGCAGGTGACGATGGTGTATGATGCAGGGTGACGATGGTGTATGATGCAGGCGATGATGGTGTATGATGCAGGTGACGATGGTGTATGATGCAGGTGACGCTGGTGCATGATGCAGGTGAGGATGGTGTATGATGCAGGTGACGATGGTGTATGATGCAGGGTGTATGATGCAGGTGACGATGGTGTATGATGCAGGTGACGATGGTGTATGATGCAGGTGACGATGGTGTATGATGCAGGTGACGATGGTGTATGATGCAGGTGACGATGGTGTATGATGCAGGTGACGATGGTGTATGATGCAGGTGACGATGGTGTATGATGCAGGTGACGATGGTGTATGATGCAGGTGACGATGGTGTATGATGCAGGGTGTATGATGCAGGTGACGATGGTGTATGATGCAGGTGACGATGGTGTATGATGCAGGTGACGATGGTGTATGATGCAGGTGACGATGGTGTATGATGCAGGCGACGATGGTGTATGATGCAGGCGACGATGGTGTATGATGCAGGCGACGATGGTGTATGATGCAGGTGACGATGGTGTATGATGCAGGGTGTATGATGCAGGTGACGATGGTGTATGATGCAGGTGACGATGGTGTATGATGCAGGTGACGATGGTGTATGATGCAGGTGACGATGGTGTATGATGCAGGGTGTATGATGCAGGTGACGATGGTGTATGATGCAGGTGACGATGGTGTATGATGCAGGTGACGATGGTGTATGATGCAGGTGACGATGGTGTATGATGCAGGTGACGATGGTGTATGATGCAGGTGACGATGGTGTATGATGCAGGTGACGATGGTGTATGATGCAGGTGACGATGGTGTATGATGCAGGTGACGATGGTGTATGATGCAGGGTGTATGATGCAGGTGACGATGGTGTATGATGCAGGTGACGATGGTGTATGATGCAGGTGACGATGGTGTATGATGCAGGTGACGATGGTGTATGATGCAGGTGACGATGGTGTATGATGCAGGTGACGATGGTGTATGATGCAGGGTGTATGATGCAGGTGACGATGGTGTATGATGCAGGTGACGATGGTGTATGATGCAGGTGACGATGGTGTATGATGCAGGTGACGATGGTGTATGATGCAGGTGACGATGGTGTATGATGCAGGTGACGATGGTGTATGATGCAGGTGACGATGGTGTATGATGCAGGTGACGATGGTGTATGATGTGGGGTGTATGATGCAGGTGACAATGGTGTATGATGCAGGTGACGATGGTGTATGATGCAGGTGACGATGGTGTATGATGCAGGTGACGATGGTGTATGATGCAGGTGACGATGGTGTATGATGCAGGTGACGATGGTGTATGATGCAGGTGACGATGGTGTATGATGCAGGTGACGATGGTGTATGATGCAGGGTGTATGATGCAGGTGACGCTGGTGTATGATGCAGGTGACGATGGTGTATGATGCAGGTGACGATGGTGTATGATGCAGGCGACGATGGTGTATGATGCAGGCGACGATGGTGTATGATGCAGGTGACGATGGTGTATGATGCAGGTGACGATAGTGTATGATGCAGGCGACGATGGTGTATGATGCAGGTGACGATGATGCAGGTGACGATGGTGTATGATGCAGGTGACGATGGTGTATGATGCAGGGTGTATGATGCAGGCGACGATGGTGTATGATGCAGGGTGTATGATGCAGGTGACGATGATGCAGGTGACGATGGTGTATGATACAGGTGACGATGGTGTATGATGCAGGGTGTATGATGCAGGTGACGATGGTGTATGATGCAGGTGACGATGGTGTATGATGCAGGGTGTATGATGCAGGGTGACGATGGTGTATGATGCAGGTGACGATGGTGTATGATGCAGGGTGTATGATGCAGGGTGACGATGGTGTATGATGCAGGTGACGATGGTGCATGATGCAGGGTGTATGATGCAGGGTGACGATGGTGTATGATGCAGGTGACGATGGTGTATGATGCAGGTGACGATGGTGTATGATGCAGGCGACGATGGTGTATGATGCAGGTGACGATGGTGTATGATGCAGGGTGTATGATGCAGGTGACGATGGTGACGATGATGCAGGTGACGATGGTGTATGATGCAGGCGACGATGGTGTATGATGCAGGTGACGATGGTGTATGATGCAGGTGACGATGATGCAGGTGACGATGGTGTATGATGCAGGTGACGATGATGCAGGTGATGATGGTGTATGATGCAGGTGACGATGGTGTATGATGCAGGCGACGATGGTGTATGATGCAGGTGACGATGGTGTATGATGCAGGTGACGATGGTGTATGATGCAGGTGACGATGGTGTATGATGCAGGCGACGATGGTGTATGATGCAGGTGACGATGGTGTATGATGCAGGTGACGATGATGCAGGTGACGATGGTGTATGATGCAGGTGACGATGGTGTATGATGCAGGTGACGATGATGCAGGTGATGATGGTGTATGATGCAGGTGACGATGGTGTATGATGCAGGTGACGATGGTGTATGATGCAGGTGACGATGGTGTATGATGCAGGTGACGATGGTGTATGATGCAGGGTGTATGATGCAGGTGACGATGGTGTATGATGCAGGTGACGATGGTGTATGATGCAGGTGACGATGGTGTATGATGCAGGTGACGATGGTGTATGATGCAGGTGACGATGGTGTATGATGCAGGTGACGATGGTGTATGATGCAGGGTGTATGATGCAGGTGACGATGGTGTATGATGCAGGTGACGATGGTGTATGATGCAGGTGACGATGGTGTATGATGCAGGCGACGATGGTGTATGATGCAGGCGACGATGGTGTATGATGCAGGTGACGATGGTGTATGATGCAGGGTGTATGATGCAGGTGACGATGGTGTATGATGCAGGTGACGATGGTGTATGATGCAGGTGACGATGGTGTATGATGCAGGTGACGATGGTGTATGATGCAGGGTGTATGATGCAGGTGACGATGGTGTATGATGCAGGTGACGATGGTGTATGATGCAGGTGACGATGGTGTATGATGCAGGTGACGATGGTGTATGATGCAGGGTGTATGATGCAGGTGACGATGGTGTATGATGCAGGCGACGATGGTGTATGATGCAGGTGACGATGGTGTATGATGCAGGTGACGATGGTGTATGATGCAGGTGACGATGGTGTATGATGCAGTTGACGATGGTGTATGATGCAGGTGACGATGGTGTATGATGCAGGTGACGATGGTGTATGATGCAGGTGACGATGGTGTATGATGCAGGTGACGATGGTGTATGATGCAGGTGACGATGGTGTATGATGCAGGTGACGATGGTGTATGATGCAGGTGACGATGGTGTATGATGCAGGTGACGATGGTGTATGATGCAGGTGACGATGGTGTATGATGCAGGGTGTATGATGCAGGTGACGATGGTCTATGATGCAGGTGACGATGGTGTATGATGCAGGTGACGATGGTGTATGATGCAGGTGACGATGGTGTATGATGCAGGTGACGATGGTGTATGATGCAGGTGACGATGGTGTATGATGCAGGTGACGATGGTGTATGATGCAGGTGACGATGGTGTATGATGCAGGTGACGATGGTGTATGATGCAGGTGACGATGGTGTATGATGCAGGTGACGATGGTGTATGATGCAGGTGACGATGGTGTATGATGCAGGTGACGATGGTGTATGATGCAGGTGACGATGGTGTATGATGCAGGTGACGATGGTGTATGATGCAGGTGACGATGGTGTATGATGCAGGGTGTATGATGCAGGTGACGATGGTGTATGATGCAGGTGACGATGGTGTATGATGCAGGTGACGATGGTGTATGATGCAGGTGACGATGGTGTATGATGCAGGTGACGATGGTGTATGATGCAGGTGACGATGGTGTATGATGCAGGTGACGATGGTGTATGATGCAGGTGACGATGGTGTATGATGCAGGTGACGATGGTGTATGATGCAGGTGACGATGGTGTATGATGCAGGGTGTATGATGCAGGTGACGATGGTGTATGATGCAGGTGACGATGGTGTATGATGCAGGTGACGATGGTGTATGATGCAGGTGACGATGGTGTATGATGCAGGGTGTATGATGCAGGTGACGATGGTGTATGATGCAGGTGACGATGGTGTATGATGCAGGTGACGATGGTGTATGATGCAGGTGACGATGGTGTATGATGCAGGTGACGATGGTGTATGATGCAGGTGACGATGGTGTATGATGCAGGTGACGATGGTGTATGATGCAGGTGACGATGGTGTATGATGCAGGTGACGATGGTGTATGATGCAGGGTGTATGATGCAGGTGACGATGGTGTATGATGCAGGTGACGATGGTGTATGATGCAGGTGACGATGGTGTATGATGCAGGCGACGATGGTGTATGATGCAGGCGACGATGGTGTATGATGCAGGCGACGATGGTGTATGATGCAGGTGACGATGGTGTATGATGCAGGGTGTATGATGCAGGTGACGATGGTGTATGATGCAGGTGACGATGGTGTATGATGCAGGTGACGATGGTGTATGATGCAGGTGACGATGGTGTATGATGCAGGGTGTATGATGCAGGTGACGATGGTGTATGATGCAGGTGACGATGGTGTATGATGCAGGTGACGATGGTGTATGATGCAGGTGACGATGGTGTATGATGCAGGTGACGATGGTGTATGATGCAGGTGACGATGGTGTATGATGCAGGTGACGATGGTGTATGATGCAGGTGACGATGGTGTATGATGCGGGGTGTATGATGCAGGTGACGATGGTGTATGATGCAGGTGACGATGGTGTATGATGCAGGTGACGATGGTGTATGATGCAGGTGACGATGGTGTATGATGCAGGTGACGATGGTGTATGATGCAGGTGACGATGGTGTATGATGCAGGTGACGATGGTGTATGATGCAGGGTGTATGATGCAGGTGACGCTGGTGTATGATGCAGGTGACGATGGTGTATGATGCAGGTGACGATGGTGTATGATGCAGGCGCCGATGGTGTATGATGCAGGCGACGATGGTGTATGATGCAGGTGACGATGGTGTATGATGCAGGTGACGATAGTGTGTGATGCAGGCGACGATGGTGTATGATGCAGGTGACGATGATGCAGGTGACGATGGTGTATGATGCAGGTGACGATGGTGTATGATGCAGGGTGTATGATGCAGGCGACGATGGTGTATGATGCAGGTGACGATGGTGTATGATGCAGGTGACGATGGTGTATGATGCAGGTGACGATGGTGTATGATGCAGGTGACGATGGCGACAAAATTATATAGTATCCCGTAAACCGTTCCAAACCGTTCATTTCCAAAAAATGTGCCCCATTCCCACCCGTTCACATACGGGATTCCGGCTCCATGAAGGGCTCTATACGGCACTACCGTGTACATGGTGAAGAAGAGCAGGGAGATGAAACGGAAGCACGGCATCCTGCCGGAGCTGCAGGGGATGGATCATCAAGGTCAGCGGGTCAACGATGACTTGCGGCCAAACGTTCTGGCTGTTTACGAGTCTCATGAGGTAAGCCGGATGTGCCCGGGGCAAAAGGACTGCTTTACGGTTCGGGACAAGGATGGAGTAAGGGACAAAGTTCAGAAAAGACTTGTGCTGGGAAGCCTGCGGGAAATATATAACCTCTACAAAACAGAATGAGAGCAACTCAAAGATTGGCTTCTCCACTTTCGCCACCCTGCGTGCTGGTTCGGAGCAGTGGCACACACTCTGTTTGCGTGTGTACCTATCACCAAAACCCTCCTCCTAGCAGCTCTCGACCTGCCGCGATTGACCTGTGCAGATTGAATGGACCATGCAGTGTGCGACTCGGAAAATAGAGACTGCATGATGCACGCATGTGACCAGTACCCTCGTGAGGAGAGTGTGATGGGCTTCCTGAAAATGATGGTGTATGATGCAGATGACGATGGTGTATGATGCAGGCGACGATGGTGTATGATGCAGGCGACGATGGTGTATGATGCAGGTGACGATGGTGTATGATGCAGGCGACGATGGTGTATGATGCAGGCGACGATGGTGTATGATGCAGGCGACGATGGTGTATGATGCAGGTGACGATGGTGTATGATGCAGGCGACGATGGTGTATGATGCAGGCGACGATGGTGTATGATGCAGGCGACCATGGTGTATGATGTAGGTGACGATGGTGTATGATGCAGGGTGTATGATGCAGGTGACGATGGTGTATGATGCAGGTGACGATGGTGTATGATGCAGGTGACGATGGTGTATGATGCAGGTGACGATGGTGTATGATGCAGGCGACGATGGTGTATGATGCAGGTGACGATGGTGTATGATGCAGGTGACGATGGTGTATGATGCAGGTGACGATGGTGTATGATGCAGGCGACGATGGTGTATGATGCAGGTGACGATGGTGTATGATGCAGGTGACGCTGGTGTATGATGCAGGTGACGATGGTGTATGATGCAGGTGACGATGGTGTATGATGCAGGTGACGATGGTGTATGATGCAGGTGACGATGGTGTATGATGCAGGTGACGATGGTGTATGATGCAGGCGACGATGGTGTATGATGCAGGTGACGATGATGCAGGCGACGATGGTGTATGATGCAGGCGACGATGGTGTATGATGCAGGTGACGATGATGCAGGCGACGATGGTGTATGATGCAGGTGACGATGGTGTATGATGCAGGTGACGATGGTGTATGATGCAGGTGACGATGATGCAGGCGACGATGGTGTATGATGCAGGTGACGATGGTGTATGATGCAGGTGACGATGGTGTATGATGCAGGTGACGATGATGCAGGCGACGATGGTGTATGATGCAGGTGACGATGATGCAGGCGACGATGGTGTATGATGCAGGTGACGATGATGCAGGCGACGATGGTGTATGATGCAGGTGACGATGGTGTATGATGCAGGTGACGATGGTGTATGATGCAGGTGACGATGGTGTATGATGCAGGGTGTATGATGCAGGTGACGATGGTGTATGATGCAGGCGACGATGGTGTATGATGCAGGTGACGATGGTGTATGATGCAGGTGACGATGGTGTATGATGCAGGGTGTATGATGCAGGTGACGATGGTGTATGATGCAGGCGACGATGGTGTATGATGCAGGTGACGATGGTGTATGATGCAGGCGATGATGGTGTATGATGCAGGCGACGATGGTGTATGATGCAGGTGACGATGGTGTATGCTGCAGGTGACGATGGTGTATGCTGCAGGTGACGATGGTGTATGATGCAGGGTGTATGATGCAGGTGACGATGGTGTATGATGCAGGCGACGATGGTGTATGATGCAGGCGACGATGGTGTATGATGCAGGTGACGATGGTGTATGATGCAGGTGACGATGGTGTATGATGCAGGTGACGATGGTGTATGATGCAGGTGACGATGGTGTATGATGCAGGTGACGATAGTGTATGATGCAGGTGACGATGGTGTATGATGCAGGCGATGATGGTGTATGATGCAGGTGACGATGGTGTATGATGCAGGTGACGATGGTGTATGATGCAGGTGACGATGGTGTATGATGCAGAGTGTATGATGCAGGTGACGATGGTGTATGATGCAGGTGACGATGGTGTATGATGCAGGGTGTACGATGCAGGTGACGCTGGTGTATGATGCAGGTGACGATGGTGTATGATGCAGGTGACGATGGTGTATGATGCAGGTGACGATGGTGTATGATGCAGGTGACGATGATGCAGGTGATGATGGTGTATGATGCAGGTGACGATGGTGTATGATGCAGGCGACGATGGTGTATGATGCAGGTGACGATGATGCAGGTGATGATGGTGTATGATACAGGTGACGATGGTGTATGATGCAGGCGACGATGGTGTATGATGCAGGTGACGATGTTGTATGATGCAGGTGACGATGATGCAGGTGATGATGGTGTATGATGCAGGTGACGATGGTGTATGATGCAGGCGACGATGGTGTATGATGCAGGTGACGATGGTGTATGATGCAGGTGATGATGGTGTATGATGCAGGCGACGATGGTGTATGATGCAGGTGACGATGGTGTATGATGCAGGTGACGATGGTGTATGATGCAGGTGACGATGGTGTATGATGCAGGCGACGATGGTGTATGATGCAGGGTGTATGATGCAGGTGACGCTGGTGTATGATGCAGGCGACGATGGTGTATGATGCAGGTGACTTTTCTGACACCTCTTGCTTAAAGCTCGTAAAATCAAAAGGATCGATGGGATGCAGGTGACGATGGTGTATGATGCAGGTGACGATGGTGTATGATGCAGGTGACGATGGTGTATGATGCAGGCGACGATGGTGTATGATGCAGGCGACGATGGTGTATGATGCAGGGTGTATGATGCAGGTGACGCTGGTGTATGATGCAGGTGACGATGGTGTATGATGCAGGTGACGATGGTGTATGATGCAGGTGACGATGGTGTATGATGCAGGTGACGATGGTGTATGATGCAGGTGACGATGGTGTATGATGCAGGTGACGATGGTGTATGATGCAGGTGACGATGGTGTATGATGCAGGTGACGATGGTGTATGATGCAGGTGACGATGGTGTATGATGCAGGCGACGATGGTGTATGATGCAGGTGACGATGATGCAGGCGACGATGGTGTATGATGCAGGCGATGATGGTGTATGATGCAGGTGACGATGGTGTATGATGCAGGTGACGATGGTGTATGATGCAGGTGACGATGGTGTATGATGCAGGTGACGATGGTGTATGATGCAGGTGACGATGGTGTATGATGCAGGGTGTATGATGCAGGCGACGATGGTGTATGATGCAGGTGACGATGGTGTATGATGCAGGGTGTATGATGCAGGCGACGATGGTGTATGATGCAGGTGACGATGGTGTATGATGCAGGTGACGATGGTGTATGATGCAGGTGACGATGGTGTATGATGCAGGTGACGATGGTGTATGATGCAGGCGACGATGGTGTATGATGCAGGTGACGATGGTGTATGATGCAGGGTGTATGATGCAGGCCACGATGGTGTATGATGCAGGTGACGATGGTGTATGATGCAGGTGACGATGGTGTATGATGCAGGTGACGATGGTGTATGATGCAGGCGATGATGGTGTATGATGCAGGCGACGATGGTGTATGATGCAGGTGACGATGGTGTATGATGCAGGTGACGATGGTGTATGATGCAGGTGACGATGGTGTATGATGCAGGTGACGATGGTGTATGATGCAGGTGACGATGGTGTATGATGCAGGTGACGATGGTGTATGATGCAGGCGACGATGGTGTATGATGCAGGTGACGATGGTGTATGATGCAGGTGACGATGGTGTATGATGCAGGCGACGATGGTGTATGATGCAGGCGACGATGGTGTATGATGCAGGCGACGATGGTGTATGATGCAGGGTGTATGATGGTGTATGATGCAGGCGACGATGGTGTATGATGCAGGCGACGATGGTGTATGATGCAGGGTGTATGATGCAGGCGACGATGGTGTATGATGCAGGTGACGATGGTGTATGATGCAGGCGACGATGGTGTATGATGCAGGTGACGATGATGCAGGCGACGATGGTGTATGATGCAGGCGATGATGGTGTATGATGCAGGGTGTATGATGCAGGTGACGATGATGTATGATGCAGGTGACGATGGTGTATGATGCAGGCGACGATGGTGTATGATGCAGGCGACGATGGTGTATGATGCAGGCGACGATGGTGTATGATGCAGGTGACGATGGTGTATGATGCAGGTGACGATGGTGTATGCTGCAGGGTGTATGATGCAGGTGACGATGGTGTATGATGCAGGCGATGATGGTGTATGATGCAGGTGACGATGGTGTATGATGCAGGCGACGATGGTGTATGATGCAGGGTGTATGATGGTGTATGATGCAGGTGACGATGGTGTATGATGCAGGTGACGATGGTGTATGATGCAGGTGACGATGATGCAGGCGACGATGGTGTATGATGCAGGCGATGATGGTGTATGATGCAGGTGACGATGGTGTATGATGCAGGTGACGATGGTGTATGATGCAGGCGACGATGGTGTATGATGCAGGTGACGATGGTGTATGATGCAGGGTGTATGATGCAGGTGACGCTGGTGTATGATGCAGGTGACGATGGTGTATGATGCAGGCGACGATGGTGTATGATGCAGGTGACGATGGTGTATGATGCAGGTGACGATGGTGTATGATGCAGGTGACGATGGTGTATGATGCAGGCGACGATGGTGTATGATGCAGGTGACGATGGTGTATGATGCAGGTGACGATGGTGTATGATGCAGGTGATGATGGTGTATGATGCAGGTGACGATGGTGTATGATGCAGGGTGTATGATGCAGGTGACGATGGTGTATGATGCAGGCGACGATGGTGTATGATGCAGGTGACGATGGTGTATGATGCAGGTGACGATGGTGTATGATGCAGGTGACGATGGTGTATGATGCAGGGTGTATGATGCAGGTGACGATGGTGTATGATGCAGGCGACGATGGTGTATGATGCAGGTGACGATGGTGTATGATGCAGGTGACGATGGTGTATGATGCAGGTGACGATGGTGTATGATGCAGGTGACGATGGTGTATGATGCAGGTGACGATAGTGTATGATGCAGGTGACGATGGTGTATGATGCAGGCGATGATGGTGTATGATGCAGGTGACGATGGTGTATGATGCAGGTGACGATGGTGTATGATGCAGGTGACGATGGTGTATGATGCAGAGTGTATGATGCAGGTGACGATGGTGTATGATGCAGGTGACGATGGTGTATGATGCAGGGTGTATGATGCAGGTGACGCTGGTGTATGATGCAGGTGACGATGGTGTATGATGCAGGTGACGATGGTGTATGATGCAGGTGACGATGGTGTATGATGCAGGTGACGATGATGCAGGTGATGATGGTGTATGATGCAGGTGACGATGGTGTATGATGCAGGCGACGATGGTGTATGATGCAGGTGACGATGATGCAGGTGATGATGGTGTATGATACAGGTGACGATGGTGTATGATGCAGGCGACGATGGTGTATGATGCAGGTGACGATGTTGTATGATGCAGGTGACGATGATGCAGGTGATGATGGTGTATGATGCAGGTGACGATGGTGTATGATGCAGGCGACGATGGTGTATGATGCAGGTGACGATGGTGTATGATGCAGGTGATGATGGTGTATGATGCAGGCGACGATGGTGTATGATGCAGGTGACGATGGTGTATGATGCAGGTGACGATGGTGTATGATGCAGGCGACGATGGTGTATGATGCAGGTGACTTTTCTGACACCTCTTGCTTAAAGCTCGTAAAATCAAAAGGATCGATGGGATGCAGGTGACGATGGTGTATGATGCAGGTGACGATGGTGTATGATGCAGGTGACGATGGTGTATGATGCAGGCGACGATGGTGTATGATGCAGGGTGTATGATGCAGGTGACGATGGTGTATGATGCAGGCGACGATGGTGTATGATGCAGGTGACGATGGTGTATGATGCAGGTGACGATGGTGTATGATGCAGGTGACGATGGTGTATGATGCAGGTGACGATGGTGTATGATGCAGGTGACGATGGTGTATGATGCAGGCGACGATGGTGTATGATGCAGGTGACGATGATGCAGGCGACGATGGTGTATGATGCAGGCGATGATGGTGTATGATGCAGGTGACGATGGTGTATGATGCAGGTGACGATGGTGTATGATGCAGGTGACGATGGTGTATGATGCAGGTGACGATGGTGTATGATGCAGGTGACGATGGTGTATGATGCAGGGTGTATGATGCAGGCGACGATGGTGTATGATGCAGGTGACGATGGTGTATGATGCAGGGTGTATGATGCAGGCGACGATGGTGTATGATGCAGGTGACGATGGTGTATGATGCAGGTGACGATGGTGTATGATGCAGGTGACGATGGTGTATGATGCAGGTGACGATGGTGTATGATGCAGGCGACGATGGTGTATGATGCAGGTGACGATGGTGTATGATGCAGGGTGTATGATGCAGGCGACGATGGTGTATGATGCAGGTGACGATGGTGTATGATGCAGGTGACGATGGTGTATGATGCAGGTGACGATGGTGTATGATGCAGGCGATGATGGTGTATGATGCAGGCGACGATGGTGTATGATGCAGGTGACGATGGTGTATGATGCAGGTGACGATGGTGTATGATGCAGGTGACGATGGTGTATGATGCAGGTGACGATGGTGTATGATGCAGGTGACGATGGTGTATGATGCAGGTGACGATGGTGTATGATGCAGGCGACGATGGTGTATGATGCAGGTGACGATGGTGTATGATGCAGGTGACGATGGTGTATGATGCAGGCGACGATGGTGTATGATGCAGGCGACGATGGTGTATGATGCAGGCGACGATGGTGTATGATGCAGGGTGTATGATGGTGTATGATGCAGGCGACGATGGTGTATGATGCAGGCGACGATGGTGTATGATGCAGGGTGTATGATGCAGGCGACGATGGTGTATGATGCAGGTGACGATGGTGTATGATGCAGGCGACGATGGTGTATGATGCAGGTGACGATGATGCAGGCGACGATGGTGTATGATGCAGGCGATGATGGTGTATGATGCAGGGTGTATGATGCAGGTGACGATGATGTATGATGCAGGTGACGATGGTGTATGATGCAGGCGACGATGGTGTATGATGCAGGCGACGATGGTGTATGATGCAGGCGACGATGGTGTATGATGCAGGTGACGATGGTGTATGATGCAGGTGACGATGGTGTATGCTGCAGGGTGTATGATGCAGGTGACGATGGTGTATGATGCAGGCGATGATGGTGTATGATGCAGGTGACGATGGTGTATGATGCAGGCGACGATGGTGTATGATGCAGGGTGTATGATGGTGTATGATGCAGGTGACGATGGTGTATGATGCAGGTGACGATGGTGTATGATGCAGGTGACGATGATGCAGGCGACGATGGTGTATGATGCAGGCGATGATGGTGTATGATGCAGGTGACGATGGTGTATGATGCAGGTGACGATGGTGTATGATGCAGGCGACGATGGTGTATGATGCAGGTGACGATGGTGTATGATGCAGGGTGTATGATGCAGGTGACGCTGGTGTATGATGCAGGTGACGATGGTGTATAATGCAGGCGACGATGGTGTATGATGCAGGTGACGATGGTGTATGATGCAGGTGACGATGGTGTATGATGCAGGTGACGATGGTGTATGATGCAGGCGACGATGGTGTATGATGCAGGTGACGATGGTGTATGATGCAGGTGACGATGGTGTATGATGCAGGTGACGATGGTGTATGATGCAGGTGACGATGGTGTATGATGCAGGCGACGATGGTGTATGATGCAGGTGACGATGGTGTATGATGCAGGTGACGATGGTGTATGATGCAGGGTGTATGATGCAGGCGACGATGGTGTATGATGCAGGTGACGATGGTGTATGATGCAGGTGACGATGGTGTATGATGCAGGTGGCGATGGTGTATGATGCAGGTGACGATGGTGTATGATGCAGGTGACGATGGTGTATGATGCAGGCGACGATGTTGTATGATGCAGGTGACGATGGTGTATGATGCAGGTGACGATGGTGTATGATGCAGGTGACGATGGTGTATGATGCAGGTGACGATGGTGTATGATGCAGGTGACGATGGTGTATGATGCAGGTGACGCTGGTGTATGATGCAGGTGACGATGGTGTATGATGCAGGTGACGATGGTGTATGATGCAGGTGACGATGGTGTATGATGCAGGTGACGATGGTGTATGATGCAGGCGACGATGGTGTATGATGCAGGTGACGATGATGCAGGCGACGATGGTGTATGATGCAGGCGACGATGGTGTATGATGCAGGTGACGATGGTGTATGATGCAGGTGATGATGGTGTATGATGCAGGTGACGATGGTGTATGATGCAGGTGACGATGGTGTATGATGCAGGGTGTATGATGCAGGTGACGATGGTGTATGATGCAGGTGACGATGGTGTATGATGCAGGTGACGATGGTGCATGATGCAGGTGACGATGGTGTATGATGCAGGGTGTATGATGCAGGTGACGATGGTGTATGATGCAGGCGACGATGGTGTATGATGCAGGTGACGATGGTGTATGATGCAGGTGACGATGGTGTATGATGCAGGTGACGATGGTGTATGATGCAGGTGACGATGGTGTATGATGCAGGTGACGATGGTGTATGATGCAGGTGACGATGGTGTATGATGCAGGTGACGATGGTGTATGATGCAGGTGACGATGGTGTATGATGCAGGTGACGATGGTGTATGATGCAGGTGACGATGGTGTATGATGCAGGTGACGATGGTGTATGATGCAGGTGACGATGGTGTATGATGCAGGTGACGATGGTGTATGATGCAGGGTGTATGATGCAGGTGACGATGGTGTATGATGCAGGTGACGATGGTGTATGATGCAGGTGACGATGGTGTATGATGCAGGTGACGATGGTGTATGATGCAGGTGACGATGGTGTATGATGCAGGTGACGATGGTGTATGATGCAGGTGACGATGGTGTATGATGCAGGTGACGATGGTGTATGATGCAGGTGACGATGGTGTATGATGCAGGTGACGATGGTGTATGATGCAGGTGACGATGGTGTATGATGCAGGTGACGATGGTGTATGATGCAGGTGACGATGGTGTATGATGCAGGTGACGATGGTGTATGATGCAGGTGACGATGGTGTATGATGCAGGTGACGATGGTGTATGATGCAGGTGACGATGGTGTATGATGCAGGGTGTATGATGCAGGTGACGATGGTGTATGATGCAGGTGACGATGGTGTATGATGCAGGTGACGATGGTGTATGATGCAGGTGACGATGGTGTATGATGCAGGTGACGATGGTGTATGATGCAGGTGACGATGGTGTATGATGCAGGTGACGATGGTGTATGATGCAGGTGACGATGGTGTATGATGCAGGTGACGATGGTGTATGATGCAGGTGACGATGGTGTATGATGCAGGGTGTATGATGCAGGTGACGATGGTGTATGATGCAGGTGACGATGGTGTATGATGCAGGTGACGATGGTGTATGATGCAGGTGACGATGGTGTATGATGCAGGGTGTATGATGCAGGTGACGATGGTGTATGATGCAGGTGACGATGGTGTATGATGCAGGTGACGATGGTGTATGATGCAGGTGACGATGGTGTAAGATGCAGGTGACGATGGTGTATGATGCAGGTGACGATGGTGTATGATGCAGGTGACGATGGTGTATGATGCAGGTGACGATGGTGTATGATGCAGGTGACGATGGTGTATGATGCAGGGTGTATGATGCAGGTGACGATGGTGTATGATGCAGGTGACGATGGTGTATGATGCAGGTGACGATGGTGTATGATGCAGGCGATGATGGTGTATGATGCAGGCGACGATGGTGTATGATGCAGGCGACGATGGTGTATGATGCAGGTGACGATGGTGTATGATGCAGGGTGTATGATGCAGGTGACGATGGTGTATGATGCAGGTGACGATGGTGTATGATGCAGGTGACGATGGTGTATGATGCAGGTGACGATGGTGTATGATGCAGGGTGTATGATGCAGGTGACGATGGTGTATGATGCAGGTGACGATGGTGTATGATGCAGGTGACGATGGTGTATGATGCAGGTGACGATGGTGTATGATGCAGGTGACGATGGTGTATGATGCAGGTGACGATGGTGTATGATGCAGGTGACGATGGTGTATGATGCAGGTGACGATGGTGTATGATGCAGGGTGTATGATGCAGGTGACGATGGTGTATGATGCAGGTGACGATGGTGTATGATGCAGGTGACGATGGTGTATGATGCAGGTGACGATGGTGTATGATGCAGGTGACGATGGTGTATGATGCAGGTGACGATGGTGTATGATGCAGGTGACGATGGTGTATGATGCAGGGTGTATGGTGCAGGTGACGATGGTGTATGATGCAGGTGACGATGGTGTATGATGCAGGTGACGATGGTGTATGATGCAGGTGACGATGGTGTATGATGCAGGTGACGATGGTGTATGATGCAGGGTGTATGATGCAGGTGACGCTGGTGTATGATGCAGGTGACGATGGTGTATGATGCAGGTGACGATGGTGTATGATGCAGGCGACGATGGTGTATGATGCAGGCGACGATGGTGTATGATGCAGGTGACGATGGTGTATGATGCAGGTGACGATAGTGTATGATGCAGGCGACGATGGTGTATGATGGAGGTGACGATGATGCAGGTGATGATGGTGTATGATGCAGGTGACGATGGTGTATGATGCAGGGTGTATGATGCAGGCGACGATGGTGTATGATGCAGGGTGTATGATGCAGGTGACGATGATGCAGGTGACGATGGTGTATGATGCAGGTGACGATGGTGTATGATGCAGGGTGTATGATGCAGGTGACGATGGTGTATGATGCAGGTGACGATGGTGTATGATGCAGGGTGTATGATGCAGGGTGACGATGGTGTATGATGCAGGTGACGATGGTGTATGATGCAGGTGACGATGGTGTATGATGCAGGGTGTATGATGCAGGGTGACGATGGTGTATGATGCAGGTGACGATGGTGTATGATGCAGGGTGTATGATGCAGGGTGACGATGGTGTATGATGCAGGTGACGATGGTGTATGATGCAGGTGACGATGGTGTATGATGCAGGCGACGATGGTGTATGATGCAGGTGACGATGGTGTATGATGCAGGGTGTATGATGCAGGTGACGATGGTGACGATGATGCAGGTGACGATGGTGTATGATGCAGGCGACGATGGTGTATGATGCAGGTGACGATGGTGTATGATGCAGGTGACGATGATGCAGGTGACGATGATGCAGGTGACGATGGTGTATGATGCAGGTGACGATGATGCAGGTGATGATGGTGTATGATGCAGGTGACGATGGTGTATGATGCAGGCGACGATGGTGTATGATGCAGGTGACGATGGTGTATGATGCAGGTGACGATGGTGTATGATGCAGGTGACGATGGTGTATGATGCAGGCGACGATGGTGTATGATGCAGGTGACGATGGTGTATGATGCAGGTGACGATGATGCAGGTGACGATGGTGTATGATGCAGGTGACGATGGTGTATGATGCAGGTGACGATGATGCAGGTGATGATGGTGTATGATGCAGGTGACGATGGTGTATGATGCAGGTGACGATGGTGTATGATGCAGGCGACGATGGTGTATGATGCAGGTGACGATGGTGTATGATGCAGGCGATGATGGTGTATGATGCAGGTGACGATGGTGTATGATGCAGGTGACGATGGTGTATGATGCAGGTGACGATGGTGTATGATGCAGGCGACGATGGTGTATGATGCAGGTGACGATGGTGTATGATGCAGGTGACGATGGTGTATGATGCAGGCGACGATGGTGTATGATGCAGTTGACGATGGTGTATGATGCAGGTGACGATGGTGTATGATGCAGGTGACGATGGTGTATAATGCAGGGTGTATGATGCAGGTGACGATGGTGTATGATGCAGGTGACGATGGTGTATGATGCAGGTGACGATGGTGTATGATGCAGGCGACGATGGTGTATGATGCAGGTGACGATGGTGTATGATGCAGGGTGTATGATGCAGGTGACGATGGTGTATGATGCAGGTGACGATGGTGTATGATGCAGGGTGTATGATGCAGGTGACGATGGTGTATGATGCAGGGTGTATGATACAGGCGACGATGGTGTATGATGCAGGCGACGATGGTGTATGATGCAGGTGACGATGGTGTATGATGCAGGTGACGATGGTGTATGATGCAGGGTGTATGATGCAGGCGACGATGGTGTATGATGCAGGTGACGATGGTGTATGATGCAGGTGACGATGGTGTATGATGCAGGTGACGATGGTGTATGATGCAGGTGACGATGGTGTATGATGCAGGTGACGATGGTGTATGATGCAGGGTGTATGATGCAGGTGACGATGGTGTATGATGCAGGTGACGATGGTGTATGATGCAGGTGACGATGATGCAGGTGATGATGGTGTATGATGCAGGCGACGATGGTGTATGATGCAGGTGACGATGGTGTATGATGCAGGTGCCGATGGTGTATGATGCAGGCGACGATGGTGTATGATGCAGGTGACGATGGTGTATGATGCAGGGTGACGATGGTGTATGATGCAGGCGATGATGGTGTATGATGCAGGTGACGATGGTGTATGATGCAGGTGACGCTGGTGCATGATGCAGGTGACGATGGTGTATGATGCAGGTGACGATGGTGTATGATGCAGGGTGTATGATGCAGGTCCCGATGGTGTATGATGCAGGTGACGATGGTGTATGATGCAGGTGACGATGGTGTATGATGCAGGTGACGATGGTGTATGATGCAGGTGACGATGGTGTATGATGCAGGTGACGATGGTGTATGATGCAGGTGACGATGGTGTATGATGCAGGTGACGATGGTGTATGATGCAGGGTGTATGATGCAGGTGACGATGGTGTATGATGCAGGTGACGATGGTGTATGATGCAGGTGACGATGGTGTATGATGCAGGTGACGATGGTGTATGATGCAGGCGACGATGGTGTATGATGCAGGCGACGATGGTGTATGATGCAGGCGACGATGGTGTATGATGCAGGTGACGATGGTGTATGATGCAGGGTGTATGATGCAGGTGACGATGGTGTATGATGCAGGTGACGATGGTGTATGATGCAGGTGACGATGGTGTATGATGCAGGTGACGATGGTGTATGATGCAGGGTGTATGATGCAGGTGACGATGGTGTATGATGCAGGTGACGATGGTGTATGATGCAGGTGACGATGGTGTATGATGCAGGTGACGATGGTGTATGATGCAGGTGACGATGGTGTATGATGCATGTGACGATGGTGTATGATGCAGGTGACGATGGTGTATGATGCAGGTGACGATGGTGTATGATGCAGGTGACGATGGTGTATGATGCAGGGTGTATGATGCAGGTGACGATGGTGTATGATGCAGGTGACGATGGTGTATGATGCAGGTGACGATGGTGTATGATGCAGGTGACGATGGTGTATGATGCAGGTGACGATGGTGTATGATGCAGGTGACGATGGTGTATGATGCAGGGTGTATGATGCAGGTGACGATGGTGTATGATGCAGGTGACGATGGTGTATGATGCAGGTGACGATGGTGTATGATGCAGGTGACGATGGTGTATGATGCAGGTGACGATGGTGTATGATGCAGGTGACGATGGTGTATGATGCAGGTGACGATGGTGTATGATGTGGGGTGTATGATGCAGGTGACGATGGTGTATGATGCAGGTGACGATGGTGTATGATGCAGGTGACGATGGTGTATGATGCAGGTGACGATGGTGTATGATGCAGGTGACGATGGTGTATGATGCAGGTGACGATGGTGTATGATGCAGGTGACGATGGTGTATGATGCAGGTGACGATGGTGTATGATGCAGGGTGTATGATGCAGGTGACGCTGGTGTATGATGCAGGTGACGATGGTGTATGATGCAGGTGACGATGGTGTATGATGCAGGCGACGATGGTGTATGATGCAGGCGACGATGGTGTATGATGCAGGTGACGATGGTGTATGATGCAGGTGACGATAGTGTATGATGCAGGCGACGATGGTGTATGATGCAGGTGACGATGATGCAGGTGACGATGGTGTATGATGCAGGTGACGATGGTGTATGATGCAGGGTGTATGATGCAGGCGACGATGGTGTATGATGCAGGGTGTATGATGCAGGTGACGATGATGCAGGTGACGATGGTGTATGATACAGGTGACGATGGTGTATGATGCAGGGTGTATGATGCAGGTGACGATGGTGTATGATGCAGGTGACGATGGTGTATGATGCAGGGTGTATGATGCAGGGTGACGATGGTGTATGATGCAGGTGACGATGGTGTATGATGCAGGGTGTATGATGCAGGGTGACGATGGTGTATGATGCAGGTGACGATGGTGTATGATGCAGGGTGTATGATGCAGGGTGACGATGGTGTATGATGCAGGTGACGATGGTGTATGATGCAGGTGACGATGGTGTATGATGCAGGCGACGATGGTGTATGATGCAGGTGACGATGGTGTATGATGCAGGGTGTATGATGCAGGTGACGATGGTGACGATGATGCAGGTGACGATGGTGTATGATGCAGGCGACGATGGTGTATGATGCAGGTGACGATGGTGTATGATGCAGGTGACGATGATGCAGGTGACGATGGTGTATGATGCAGGTGACGATGATGCAGGTGATGATGGTGTATGATGCAGGTGACGATGGTGTATGATGCAGGCGACGATGGTGTATGATGCAGGTGACGATGGTGTATGATGCAGGTGACGATGGTGTATGATGCAGGTGACGATGGTGTATGATGCAGGCGACGATGGTGTATGATGCAGGTGACGATGGTGTATGATGCAGGTGACGATGATGCAGGTGACGATGGTGTATGATGCAGGTGACGATGGTGTATGATGCAGGTGACGATGATGCAGGTGATGATGGTGTATGATGCAGGTGACGATGGTGTATGATGCAGGTGACGATGGTGTATGATGCAGGTGACGATGGTGTATGATGCAGGTGACGATGGTGTATGATGCAGGGTGTATGATACAGGCGACGATGGTGTATGATGCAGGCGACGATGGTGTATGATGCAGGTGACGATGGTGTATGATGCAGGTGACGATGGTGTATGATGCAGGGTGTATGATGCAGGCGACGATGGTGTATGATGCAGGTGACGATGGTGTATGATGCAGGTGACGATGGTGTATGATGCAGGTGACGATGGTGTATGATGCAGGTGACGACGGTGTATGATGCAGGTGACGATGGTGTATGATGCAGGGTGTATGATGCAGGTGACGATGGTGTATGATGCAGGTGACGATGGTGTATGATGCAGGTGACGATGATGCAGGTGATGATGGTGTATGATGCAGGCGACGATGGTGTATGATGCAGGTGACGATGGTGTATGATGCAGGTGCCGATGGTGTATGATGCAGGTGACGATGGTGTATGATGCAGGTGACGATGGTGTATGATGCAGGTGACGATGGTGTATGATGCAGGGTGTATGATGCAGGTGACGCTGGTGTATGATGCAGGTGACGATGGTGTATGATGCAGGTGACGATGGTGTATGATGCAGGCGACGATGGTGTATGATGCAGGCGACGATGGTGTATGATGCAGGTGACGATGGTGTATGATGCAGGTGACGATAGTGTATGATGCAGGCGACGATGGTGTATGATGCAGGTGACGATGATGCAGGTGACGATGGTGTATGATGCAGGTGACGATGGTGTATGATGCAGGGTGTATGATGCAGGCGACGATGGTGTATGATGCAGGGTGTATGATGCAGGTGACGATGATGCAGGTGACGATGGTGTATGATACAGGTGACGATGGTGTATGATGCAGGGTGTATGATGCAGGTGACGATGGTGTATGATGCAGGTGACGATGGTGTATGATGCAGGGTGTATGATGCAGGGTGACGATGGTGTATGATGCAGGTGACGATGGTGTATGATGCAGGGTGTATGATGCAGGGTGACGATGGTGTATGATGCAGGTGACGATGGTGTATGATGCAGGGTGTATGATGCAGGGTGACGATGGTGTATGATGCAGGTGACGATGGTGTATGATGCAGGTGACGATGGTGTATGATGCAGGCGACGATGGTGTATGATGCAGGTGACGATGGTGTATGATGCAGGGTGTATGATGCAGGTGACGATGGTGACGATGATGCAGGTGACGATGGTGTATGATGCAGGCGACGATGGTGTATGATGCAGGTGACGATGGTGTATGATGCAGGTGACGATGATGCAGGTGACGATGGTGTATGATGCAGGTGACGATGATGCAGGTGATGATGGTGTATGATGCAGGTGACGATGGTGTATGATGCAGGCGACGATGGTGTATGATGCAGGTGACGATGGTGTATGATGCAGGTGACGATGGTGTATGATGCAGGTGACGATGGTGTATGATGCAGGCGACGATGGTGTATGATGCAGGTGACGATGGTGTATGATGCAGGTGACGATGATGCAGGTGACGATGGTGTATGATGCAGGTGACGATGGTGTATGATGCAGGTGACGATGATGCAGGTGATGATGGTGTATGATGCAGGTGACGATGGTGTATGATGCAGGTGACGATGGTGTATGATGCAGGTGACGATGGTGTATGATGCAGGTGACGATGGTGTATGATGCAGGGTGTATGATGCAGGTGACGATGGTGTATGATGCAGGTGACGATGGTGTATGATGCAGGTGACGATGGTGTATGATGCAGGTGACGATGGTGTATGATCCAGGTGACGATGATGTATGATGCAGGTGACGATGGTGTATGATGCAGGGTGTATGATGCAGGTGACGATGGTGTATGATGCAGGTGACGATGGTGTATGATGCAGGTGACGATGGTGTATGATGCAGGCGACGATGGTGTATGATGCAGGCGACGATGGTGTATGATGCAGGCGACGATGGTGTATGATGCAGGTGACGATGGTGTATGATGCAGGGTGTATGATGCAGGTGACGATGGTGTATGATGCAGGTGACGATGGTGTATGATGCAGGTGACGATGGTGTATGATGCAGGTGACGATGGTGTATGATGCAGGGTGTATGATGCAGGTGACGATGGTGTATGATGCAGGTGACGATGGTGTATGATGCAGGTGACGATGGTGTATGATGCAGGGTGTATGATGCAGGTGACGATGGTGGATGATGCAGGCGATGATGGTGTATGATGCAGGTGACGATGGTGTATGATGCAGGTGACGATGGTGTATGATGCAGGCGATGATGGTGTATGATGCAGGCGACGATGGTGTATGATGCAGGTGACGATGGTGTATGATGCAGGTGACGATGGTGTATGATGCAGGTGACGATGGTGTATGATGCAGGTGACGATGGTGTATGATGCAGGTGACGATGGTGTATGATGCAGGTGACGATGGTGTATGATGCAGGTGACGATGGTGTATGATGCAGGTGACGATGGTGTATGATGCAGGTGACGATGGTGTATGATGCAGGTGACGATGGTGTATGATGCAGGTGACGATGGTGTATGATGCAGGTGACGATGGTGTATGATGCAGGTGACGATGGTGTATGATGCAGGGTGTATGATGCAGGTGACGATGGTGTATGATGCAGGTGACGATGGTGTATGATGCAGGTGACGATGGTGTATGATGCAGGTGACGATGGTGTATGATGCAGGTGACGATGGTGTATGATGCAGGTGACGATGGTGTATGATGCAGGTGACGATGGTGTATGATGCAGGTGACGATGGTGTATGATGCAGGTGACGATGGTGTATGATGCAGGTGACGGTGGTGTATGATGCAGGTGACGATGGTGTATGATGCAGGTGACGATGGTGTATGATGCAGGTGACGATGGTGTATGATGCAGGTGACGATGGTGTATGATGCAGGTGACGATGGTGTATGATGCAGGTGACGATGGTGTATGATGCAGGTGACGATGGTGTATGATGCAGGGTGTATGATGCAGGTGACGATGGTGTATGATGCAGGTGACGATGGTGTATGATGCAGGTGACGATGGTGTATGATGCAGGTGACGATGGTGTATGATGCAGGTGACGATGGTGTATGATGCAGGTGACGATGGTGTATGATGCAGGTGACGATGGTGTATGATGCAGGTGACGATGGTGTATGATGCAGGTGACGATGGTGTATGATGCAGGTGACGATGGTGTATGATGCAGGGTGTATGATGCAGGTGACGATGGTGTATGATGCAGGTGACGATGGTGTATGATGCAGGTGACGATGGTGTATGATGCAGGTGACGATGGTGTATGATGCAGGGTGTATGATGCAGGTGACGATGGTGTATGATGCAGGTGACGATGGTGTATGATGCAGGTGACGATGGTGTATGATGCAGGTGACGATGGTGTATGATGCAGGTGACGATGGTGTATGATGCAGGTGACGATGGTGTATGATGCAGGTGACGATGGTGTATGATGCAGGTGACGATGGTGTATGATGCAGGTGACGATGGTGTATGATGCAGGGTGTATGATGCAGGTGACGATGGTGTATGATGCAGGTGACGATGGTGTATGATGCAGGTGACGATGGTGTATGATGCAGGCGACGATGGTGTATGATGCAGGCGACGATGGTGTATGATGCAGACGACGATGGTGTATGATGCAGGTGACGATGGTGTATGATGCAGGGTGTATGATGCAGGTGACGATGGTGTATGATGCAGGTGACGATGGTGTATGATGCAGGTGACGATGGTGTATGATGCAGGTGACGATGGTGTATGATGCAGGGTGTATGATGCAGGTGACGATGGTGTATGATGCAGGTGACGATGGTGTATGATGCAGGTGACGATGGTGTATGATGCAGGTGACGATGGTGTATGATGCAGGTGACGATGGTGTATGATGCAGGTGACGATGGTGTATGATGCAGGTGACGATGGTGTATGATGCAGGTGACGATGGTGTATGATGCAGGGTGTATGATGCAGGTGACGATGGTGTATGATGCAGGTGACGATGGTGTATGATGCAGGTGACGATGGTGTATGATGCAGGTGACGATGGTGTATGATGCAGGTGACGATGGTGTATGATGCAGGGTGTATGGTGCAGGTGACGATGGTGTATGATGCAGGTGACGATGGTGTATGATGCAGGTGACGATGGTGTATGATGCAGGTGACGATGGTGTATGATGCAGGTGACGATGGTGTATGATGCGGGGTGCATGATGCAGGTGACGATGGTGTATGATGCAGGTGACGATGATGTATGATGCAGGTGACGATGGTGTATGATGCAGGTGACGATGGTGTATGATGCAGGTGACGATGGTGTATGATGCAGGTGACGATGGTGTATGATGCAGGTGACGATGGTGTATGATGCAGGGTGTATGATGCAGGTGACGCTGGTGTATGATGCAGGTGACGATGGTGTATGATGCAGGTGACGATGGTGTATGATGCAGGCGACGATGGTGTATGATGCAGGCGACGATGGTGTATGATGCAGGTGACGATGGTGTATGATGCAGGTGACGATAGTGTATGATGCAGGCGACGATGGTGTATGATGCAGGTGACGATGATGCAGGTGACGATGGGGTATGATGCAGGTGACGATGGTGTATGATGCAGGGTGTATGATGCAGGCGACGATGGTGTATGATGCAGGGTGTATGATGCAGGTGACGATGATGCAGGTGACGATGGTGTATGATGCAGGTGACGATGGTGTATGATGCAGGGTGTATGATGCAGGTGACGATGGTGTATGATGCAGGTGACGATGGTGTATGATGCAGGGTGTATGATGCAGGGTGACGATGGTGTATGATGCAGGTGACGATGGTGTATGATGCAGGGTGTATGATGCAGGGTGACGATGGTGTATGATGCAGGTGACGATGGTGTATGATGCAGGGTGTATGATGCAGGGTGACGATGGTGTATGATGCAGGTGACGATGGTGTATGATGCAGGTGACGATGGTGTATGATGCAGGCGACGATGGTGTATGATGCAGGTGACGATGGTGTATGATGCAGGGTGTATGATGCAGGTGACGATGGTGACGATGATGCAGGTGACGATGGTGTATGATGCAGGCGACGATGGTGTATGATGCAGGTGACGATGGTGTATGATGCAGGTGACGATGATGCAGGTGACGATGGTGTATGATGCAGGTGACGATGATGCAGGTGATGATGGTGTATGATGCAGGTGACGATGGTGTATGATGCAGGCGACGATGGTGTATGATGCAGGTGACGATGGTGTATGATGCAGGTGACGATGGTGTATGATGCAGGTGACGATGGTGTATGATGCAGGCGACGATGGTGTATGATGCAGGTGACGATGGTGTATGATGCAGGTGACGATGATGCAGGTGACGATGGTGTATGATGCAGGTGACGATGGTGTATGATGCAGGTGACGATGATGCAGGTGATGATGGTGTATGATGCAGGTGACGATGGTGTATGATGCAGGTGACGATGGTGTATGATGCAGGCGACGATGGTGTATGATGCAGGTGACGATGGTGTATGATGCAGGCGATGATGGTGTATGATGCAGGTGACGATGGTGTATGATGCAGGTGACGATGGTGTATGATGCAGGTGACGATGGTGTATGATGCAGGCGACGATGGTGTATGATGCAGGTGACGATGGTGTATGATGCAGGTGACGATGGTGTATGATGCAGGCGACGATGGTGTATGATGCAGTTGACGATGGTGTATGATGCAGGTGACGATGGTGTATGATGCAGGTGACGATGGTGTATGATGCAGGGTGTATGATGCAGGTGACGATGGTGTATGATGCAGGTGACGATGGTGTATGATGCAGGTGACGATGGTGTATGATGCAGGCGACGATGGTGTATGATGCAGGTGACGATGGTGTATGATGCAGGGTGTATGATGCAGGTGACGATGGTGTATGATGCAGGGTGTATGATACAGGCGACGATGGTGTATGATGCAGGCGACGATGGTGTATGATGCAGGTGACGATGGTGTATGATGCAGGTGACGATGGTGTATGATGCAGGGTGTATGATGCAGGCGACGATGGTGTATGATGCAGGTGACGATGGTGTATGATGCAGGTGACGATGGTGTATGATGCAGGTGACGATGGTGTATGATGCAGGTGACGATGGTGTATGATGCAGGTGACGATGGTGTATGATGCAGGGTGTATGATGCAGGTGACGATGGTGTATGATGCAGGTGACGATGGTGTATGATGCAGGTGACGATGGTGTATGATGCAGGGTGTATGATGCAGGTGACGATGGTGTATGATGCAGGTGACGATGGTGTATGATGCAGGTGACGATGGTGTATGATGCAGGTGACGATGGTGTATGATGCAGGGTGTATGATGCAGGTGACGATGGTGTATGATGCAGGTGACGATGGTGTATGATGCAGGTGACGATGGTGTATGATGCAGGTGACGATGGTGTATGATGCAGGTGACGATGGTGTATGATGCAGGTGACGATGGTGTATGATGCAGGTGACGATGGTGTATGATGCAGGGTGTATGATGCAGGTGACGCTGGTGTATGATGCAGGTGACGATGGTGTATGATGCAGGTGACGATGGTGTATGATGCAGGCGACGATGGTGTATGATGCAGGCGACGATGGTGTATGATGCAGGTGACGATGGTGTATGATGCAGGTGACGATAGTGTATGATGCAGGCGACGATGGTGTATGATGCAGGTGACGATGATGCAGGTGACGATGGTGTATGATGCAGGTGACGATGGTGTATGATGCAGGGTGTATGATGCAGGCGACGATGGTGTATGATGCAGGGTGTATGATGCAGGTGACGATGATGCAGGTGACGATGGTGTATGATACAGGTGACGATGGTGTATGATGCAGGGTGTATGATGCAGGTGACGATGGTGTATGATGCAGGTGACGATGGTGTATGATGCAGGGTGTATGATGCAGGGTGACGATGGTGTATGATGCAGGTGACGATGGTGTGTGATGCAGGGTGTATGATGCAGGGTGACGATGGTGTATGATGCAGGTGACGATGGTGTATGATGCAGGGTGTATGATGCAGGGTGACGATGGTGTATGATGCAGGTGACGATGGTGTATGATGCAGGTGACGATGGTGTATGATGCAGGCGACGATGGTGTATGATGCAGGTGACGATGGTGTATGATGCAGGGTGTATGATGCAGGTGACGATGGTGACGATGATGCAGGTGACGATGGTGTATGATGCAGGCGACGATGGTGTATGATGCAGGTGACGATGGTGTATGATGCAGGTGACGATGATGCAGGTGACGATGGTGTATGATGCAGGTGACGATGATGCAGGTGATGATGGTGTATGATGCAGGTGACGATGGTGTATGATGCAGGCGACGATGGTGTATGATGCAGGTGACGATGGTGTATGATGCAGGTGACGATGGTGTATGATGCAGGTGACGATGGTGTATGATGCAGGCGACGATGGTGTATGATGCAGGTGACGATGGTGTATGATGCAGGTGACGATGATGCAGGTGACGATGGTGTATGATGCAGGTGACGATGGTGTATGATGCAGGTGACGATGATGCAGGTGATGATGGTGTATGATGCAGGTGACGATGGTGTATGATGCAGGTGACGATGGTGTATGATGCAGGTGACGATGGTGTATGATGCAGGTGACGATGGTGTATGATGCAGGGTGTATGATGCAGGTGACGATGGTGTATGATGCAGGTGACGATGGTGTATGATGCAGGTGACGATGGTGTATGATGCAGGTGACGATGGTGTATGATGCAGGTGACGATGATGTATGATGCAGGTGACGATGGTGTATGATGCAGGGTGTATGATGCAGGTGACGATGGTGTATGATGCAGGTGACGATGGTGTATGATGCAGGTGACGATGGTGTATGATGCAGGCGACGATGGTGTATGATGCAGGCGACGATGGTGTATGATGCAGGCGACGATGGTGTATGATGCAGGTGACGATGGTGTATGATGCAGGGTGTATGATGCAGGTGACGATGGTGTATGATGCAGGTGACGATGGTGTATGATGCAGGTGACGATGGTGTATGATGCAGGTGACGATGGTGTATGATGCAGGGTGTATGATGCAGGTGACGATGGTGTATGATGCAGGTGACGATGGTGTATGATGCAGGTGACGATGGTGTATGATGCAGGTGACGATGGTGTATGATGCAGGGTGTATGATGCAGGTGACGATGGTGTATGATGCAGGCGATGATGGTGTATGATGCAGGTGACGATGGTGTATGATGCAGGTGACGATGGTGTATGATGCAGGCGATGATGGTGTATGATGCAGGCGACGATGGTGTATGATGCAGGTGACGATGGTGTACGATGCAGGTGACGATGGTGTATGATGCAGGTGACGATGGTGTATGATGCAGGTGACGATGGTGTATGATGCAGGTGACGATGGTGTATGATGCAGGTGACGATGGTGTATGATGCAGGTGACGATGGTGTATGATGCAGGTGACGATGGTGTATGATGCAGGTGACGATGGTGTATGATGCAGGTGACGATGGTGTATGATGCAGGTGACGATGGTGTATGATGCAGGTGACGATGGTGTATGATGCAGGGTGTATGATGCAGGTGACGATGGTGTATGATGCAGGTGACGATGGTGTATGATGCAGGTGACGATGGTGTATGATGCAGGTGACGATGGTGTATGATGCAGGTGACGATGGTGTATGATGCAGGTGACGATGGTGTATGATGCAGGTGACGATGGTGTATGATGCAGGTGACGATGGTGTATGATGCAGGTGACGATGGTGTATGATGCAGGTGACGGTGGTGTATGATGCAGGTGACGATGGTGTATGATGCAGGTGACGATGGTGTATGATGCAGGTGACGATGGTGTATGATGCAGGTGACGATGGTGTATGATGCAGGTGACGATGGTGTATGATGCAGGTGACGATGGTGTATGATGCAGGTGACGATGGTGTATGATGCAGGGTGTATGATGCAGGTGACGATGGTGTATGATGCAGGTGACGATGGTGTATGATGCAGGTGACGATGGTGTATGATGCAGGTGACGATGGTGTATGATGCAGGTGACGATGGTGTATGATGCAGGTGACGATGGTGTATGATGCAGGTGACGATGGTGTATGATGCAGGTGACGATGGTGTATGATGCAGGTGACGATGGTGTATGATGCAGGTGACGATGGTGTATGATGCAGGTGACGATGGTGTATGATGCAGGGTGTATGATGCAGGTGACGATGGTGTATGATGCAGGTGACGATGGTGTATGATGCAGGTGACGATGGTGTATGATGCAGGTGACGATGGTGTATGAAGCAGGGTGTATGATGCAGGTGACGATGGTGTATGATGCAGGTGACGATGGTGTATGATGCAGGTGACGATGGTGTATGATGCAGGTGACGATGGTGTATGATGCAGGTGACGATGGTGTATGATGCAGGTGACGATGGTGTATGATGCAGGTGACGATGGTGTATGATGCAGGTGACGATGGTGTATGATGCAGGTGACGATGGTGTATGATGCAGGGTGTATGATGCAGGTGACGATGGTGTATGATGCAGGTGACGATGGTGTATGATGCAGGTGACGATGGTGTATGATGCAGGCGACGATGGTGTATGATGCAGGCGACGATGGTGTATGATGCAGACGACGATGGTGTATGATGCAGGTGACGATGGTGTATGATGCAGGGTGTATGATGCAGGTGACGATGGTGTATGATGCAGGTGACGATGGTGTATGATGCAGGTGACGATGGTGTATGATGCAGGTGACGATGGTGTATGATGCAGGGTGTATGATGCAGGTGACGATGGTGTATGATGCAGGTGACGATGGTGTATGATGCAGGTGACGATGGTGTATGATGCAGGTGACGATGGTGTATGATGCAGGTGACGATGGTGTATGATGCAGGTGACGATGGTGTATGATGCAGGTGACGATGGTGTATGATGCAGGTGACGATGGTGTATGATGCAGGTGACGATGGTGTATGATGCAGGGTGTATGATGCAGGTGACGATGGTGTATGATGCAGGTGACGATGGTGTATGATGCAGGTGACGATGGTGTATGATGCAGGTGACGATGGTGTATGATGCAGGTGACGATGGTGTATGATGCAGGGTGTATGGTGCAGGTGACGATGGTGTATGATGCAGGTGACGATGGTGTATGATGCAGGTGACGATGGTGTATGATGCAGGTGACGATGGTGTATGATGCAGGTGACGATGGTGTATGATGCAGGTGACGATGGTGTATGATGCGGGGTGCATGATGCAGGTGACGATGGTGTATGATGCAGGTGACGATGGTGTATGATGCAGGTGACGATGGTGTATGATGCAGGTGACGATGGTGTATGATGCAGGTGACGATGGTGTATGATGCAGGTGACGATGGTGTATGATGCAGGTGACGATGGTGTATGATGCAGGGTGTATGATGCAGGTGACGCTGGTGTATGATGCAGGTGACGATGGTGTATGATGCAGGTGACGATGGTGTATGATGCAGGCGACGATGGTGTATGATGCAGGCGACGATGGTGTATGATGCAGGTGACGATGGTGTATGATGCAGGTGACGATAGTGTATGATGCAGGCGACGATGGTGTATGATGCAGGTGACGATGATGCAGGTGACGATGGTGTATGATGCAGGTGACGATGGTGTATGATGCAGGGTGTATGATGCAGGCGACGATGGTGTATGATGCAGGGTGTATGATGCAGGTGACGATGATGCAGGTGACGATGGTGTATGATGCAGGTGACGATGGTGTATGATGCAGGGTGTATGATGCAGGTGACGATGGTGTATGATGCAGGTGACGATGGTGTATGATGCAGGGTGTATGATGCAGGGTGACGATGGTGTATGATGCAGGTGACGATGGTGTATGATGCAGGGTGTATGATGCAGGGTGACGATGGTGTATGATGCAGGTGACGATGGTGTATGATGCAGGGTGTATGATGCAGGGTGACGATGGTGTATGATGCAGGTGACGATGGTGTATGATGCAGGTGACGATGGTGTATGATGCAGGCGACGATGGTGTATGATGCAGGTGACGATGGTGTATGATGCAGGGTGTATGATGCAGGTGACGATGGTGACGATGATGCAGGTGACGATGGTGTATGATGCAGGCGACGATGGTGTATGATGCAGGTGACGATGGTGTATGATGCAGGTGACGATGATGCAGGTGACGATGGTGTATGATGCAGGTGACGATGATGCAGGTGATGATGGTGTATGATGCAGGTGACGATGGTGTATGATGCAGGCGACGATGGTGTATGATGCAGGTGACGATGGTGTATGATGCAGGTGACGATGGTGTATGATGCAGGTGACGATGGTGTATGATGCAGGCGACGATGGTGTATGATGCAGGTGACGATGGTGTATGATGCAGGTGACGATGATGCAGGTGACGATGGTGTATGATGCAGGTGACGATGGTGTATGATGCAGGTGACGATGATGCAGGTGATGATGGTGTATGATGCAGGTGACGATGGTGTATGATGCAGGTGACGATGGTGTATGATGCAGGCGACGATGGTGTATGATGCAGGTGACGATGGTGTATGATGCAGGCGATGATGGTGTATGATGCAGGTGACGATGGTGTATGATGCAGGTGACGATGGTGTATGATGCAGGTGACGATGGTGTATGATGCAGGCGACGATGGTGTATGATGCAGGTGACGATGGTGTATGATGCAGGTGACGATGGTGTATGATGCAGGCGACGATGGTGTATGATGCAGTTGACGATGGTGTATGATGCAGGTGACGATGGTGTATGATGCAGGTGACGATGGTGTATGATGCAGGGTGTATGATGCAGGTGACGATGGTGTATGATGCAGGTGACGATGGTGTATGATGCAGGTGACGATGGTGTATGATGCAGGCGACGATGGTGTATGATGCAGGTGACGATGGTGTATGATGCAGGGTGTATGATGCAGGTGACGATGGTGTATGATGCAGGGTGTATGATACAGGCGACGATGGTGTATGATGCAGGCGACGATGGTGTATGATGCAGGTGACGATGGTGTATGATGCAGGTGACGATGGTGTATGATGCAGGGTGTATGATGCAGGCGACGATGGTGTATGATGCAGGTGACGATGGTGTATGATGCAGGTGACGATGGTGTATGATGCAGGTGACGATGGTGTATGATGCAGGTGACGATGGTGTATGATGCAGGTGACGATGGTGTATGATGCAGGGTGTATGATGCAGGTGACGATGGTGTATGATGCAGGTGACGATGGTGTATGATGCAGGTGACGATGATGCAGGTGATGATGGTGTATGATGCAGGCGACGATGGTGTATGATGCAGGTGACGATGGTGTATGATGCAGGTGCCGATGGTGTATGATGCAGGCGACGATGGTGTATGATGCAGGTGACGATGGTGTATGATGCAGGGTGACGATGGTGTATGATGCAGGCGATGATGGTGTATGATGCAGGTGACGATGGTGTATGATGCAGGTGACGATGGTGTATGATGCAGGTGACGCTGGTGTATGATGCAGGTGACGATGGTGTATGATGCAGGTGACGATGGTGTATGATGCAGGTGACGATGGTGTATGATGCAGGGTGTATGATGCAGGTGACGATGGTGTATGATGCAGGTGACGATGGTGTATGATGCAGGTAACGATGGTGTATGATGCAGGGTGTATGATGCAGGTGACGATGGTGTATGATGCAGGTGACGATGGTGTATGATGCAGGGTGTATGATGCAGGTGACGATGGTGTATGATGCAGGTGACGATGGTGTATGATGCAGGCGACGATGGTGTATGATGCAGGCGACGATGGTGTATGATGCAGGTGACGTTGGTGTATGATGCAGGTGACGATGGTGTATGATGCAGGGTGTATGATGCAGGTGACGATGGTGTATGATGCAGGCAACGATGGTGTATGATGCAGGTGACGATGGTGTATGATGCAGGTGACGTTGGTGTATGATGCAGGTGACGATGGTGTATGATGCAGGTGACGATGGTGTATGATGCAGGGTGACGATGGTGTATGATGCAGGCGATGATGGTGTATGATGCAGGTGACGATGGTGTATGATGCAGGTGACGATGGTGTATGATGCAGGTGACGATGGTGTATGATGCAGGTGACGATGGTGTATGATGCAGGGTGTATGATGCAGGTGACGATGGTGTATGATGCAGGTGACGATGGTGTATGATGCAGGTGACGATGGTGTATGATGCAGGTGACGATGGTGTATGATGCAGGTGACGATGGTGTATGATGCAGGTGACGATGGTGTATGATGCAGGTGACGATGGTGTATGATGCAGGTGACGATGGTGTATGATGCAGGTGACGATGGTGTATGATGCAGGTGACGATGGTGTATGATGCAGGTGACGATGGTGTATGATGCAGGTGACGATGGTGTATGATGCAGGTGACGATGGTGTATGATGCAGGTGACGATGGTGTATGATGCAGGTGACGATGGTGTATGATGCAGGGTGTATGGTGCAGGTGACGATGGTGTATGATGCAGGTGACGATGGTGTATGATGCAGGTGACGATGGTGTATGATGCAGGCGACGATGGTGTATGATGCAGGCGACGATGGTGTATGATGCAGGCGACGATGGTGTATGATGCAGGTGACGATGGTGTATGATGCAGGGTGTATGATGCAGGTGACGATGGTGTATGATGCAGGTGACGATGGTGTATGATGCAGGTGACGATGGTGTATGATGCAGGTGACGATGGTGTATGATGCAGGGTGTATGATGCAGGTGACGATGGTGTATGATGCAGGTGACGATGGTGTATGATGCAGGTGACGATGGTGTATGATGCAGGCGACGATGGTGTATGATGCAGGTGACGATGGTGTATGATGCAGGTGACGATGGTGTATGATGCAGGTGACGATGGTGTATGATGCAGGGTGTATGATGCAGGTGAAGATGGTGTATGATGCAGGTGACGAAGGTGTATGATGCAGGTGACGATGGTGCATGATGCAGGTGACGATGGTGTATGATGCAGGTGACGATGGTGTATGATGCAGGGTGTATGGTGCAGGTGACGATGGTGTATGATGCAGGTGACGATGGTGTATGATGCAGGTGACGATGGTGTATGATGCAGGTGACGATGGTGTATGATGCAGGTGACGATGGTGTATGATGCGGGGTGTATGATGCAGGTGACGATGGTGTATGATGCAGGTGACGATGGTGTATGATGCAGGTGACGATGGTGTATGATGCAGGTGACGATGGTGTATGATGCAGGTGACGA
The DNA here is from genome assembly GCA_036785665.1 of Chirona hameri. Lineage (NCBI taxonomy): Eukaryota > Metazoa > Arthropoda > Thecostraca > Balanomorpha > Balanidae > Chirona > Chirona hameri. Next base: position 120,252 of record JAXIVJ010001707.1, read on the forward strand.
TGGTGTATGATGCAGGTGACGATGGTGTATGATGCAGGGTGTATGATGCAGGTGACGCTGGTGTATGATGCAGGTGACGATGGTGTATGATGCAGGTGACGATGGTGTATGATGCAGGCGACGATGGTGTATGATGCAGGCGACGATGGTGTATGATGCAGGTGACGATGGTGTATGATGCAGGTGACGATAGTGTATGATGCAGGCGACGATGGTGTATGATGCAGGTGACGATGATGCAGGTGACGATGGTGTATGATGCAGGTGACGATGGTGTATGATGCAGGGTGTATGATGCAGGCGACGATGGTGTATGATGCAGGGTGTATGATGCAGGTGACGATGATGCAGGTGACGATGGTGTATGATGCAGGTGACGATGGTGTATGATGCAGGGTGCATGATGCAGGTGACGATGGTGTATGATGCAGGTGACGATGGTGTATGATGCAGGGTGTATGATGCAGGGTGACGATGGTGTATGATGCAGGTGACGATGGTGTATGATGCAGGGTGTATGATGCAGGGTGACGATGGTGTATGATGCAGGTGACGATGGTGTATGATGCAGGGTGTATGATGCAGGGTGACGATGGTGTATGATGCAGGTGACGATGGTGTATGATGCAGGTGACGATGGTGTATGATGCAGGCGACGATGGTGTATGATGCAGGTGACGATGGTGTATGATGCAGGGTGTATGATGCAGGTGACGATGGTGACGATGATGCAGGTGACGATGGTGTATGATGCAGGCGACGATGGTGTATGATGCAGGTGACGATGGTGTATGATGCAGGTGACGATGATGCAGGTGACGATGGTGTATGATGCAGGTGACGATGATGCAGGTGATGATGGTGTATGATGCAGGTGACGATGGTGTATGATGCAGGCGACGATGGTGTATGATGCAGGTGACGATGGTGTATGATGCAGGTGACGATGGTGTATGATGCAGGTGACGATGATGCAGGTGACGATGGTGCATGATGCAGGTGACGATGGTGTATGATGCAGGTGACGATGATGCAGGTGATGATGGTGTATGATGCAGGTGACGATGGTGTATGATGCAGGTGACGATGGTGTATGATGCAGGCGACGATGGTGTATGATGCAGGTGACGATGGTGTATGATGCAGGCGACGATGGTGTATGATGCAGGGTGTATGATGCAGGTGACGATGGTGTATGATGCAGGCGACGATGGTGTATGATGCAGGTGACGATGGTGTATGATGCAGGTGACGATGATGCAGGTGACGATGGTGCATGATGCAGGTGACGATGGTGTATGATGCAGGTGACGATGATGCAGGTGATGATGGTGTATGATGCAGGTGACGATGGTGTATGATGCAGGTGACGATGGTGTATGATGCAGGCGACGATGGTGTATGATGCAGGTGACGATGGTGTATGATGCAGGCGATGATGGTGTATGATGCAGGTGACGATGGTGTATGATGCAGGTGACGATGGTGTATGATGCAGGTGACGATGGTGTATGATGCAGGCGACGATGGTGTATGATGCAGGTGACGATGGTGTATGATGCAGGTGACGATGGTGTATGATGCAGGCGACGATGGTGTATGATGCAGTTGACGATGGTGTATGATGCAGGTGACGATGGTGTATGATGCAGGTGACGATGGTGTATGATGCAGGGTGTATGATGCAGGTGACGATGGTGTATGATGCAGGGTGTATGATGCAGGTGACGATGGTGTATGATGCAGGGTGTATGATGCAGGCGACGATGGTGTATGATGCAGGCGACGATGGTGTATGATGCAGGTGACGATGGTGTATGATGCAGGTGACGATGGTGTATGATGCAGGGTGTATGATGCAGGCGACGATGGTGTATGATGCAGGTGACGATGGTGTATGATGCAGGTGACGATGGTGTATGATGCAGGTGACGATGGTGTATGATGCAGGTGACGATGGTGTATGATGCAGGTGACGATGGTGTATGATGCAGGGTGTATGATGCAGGTGACGATGGTGTATGATGCAGGTGACGATGGTGTATGATGCAGGTGACGATGATGCAGGTGATGATGGTGTATGATGCAGGCGACGATGGTGTATGATGCAGGTGACGATGGTGTATGATGCAGGTGCCGATGGTGTATGATGCATGCGACGATGGTGTATGATGCAGGTGACGATGGTGTATGATGCAGGGTGACGATGGTGTATGATGCAGGCGATGATGGTGTATGATGCAGGTGAC